>JBBPTV010000140.1:0-41518 GCA_038094275.1 Tubosaeta brunneosetosa
CACTAGCACGACAAGAGGGCGAGTTCAAGGGAGAGTCCTTTAGGGTTGGAGTCATAGCTCACCCCGCCTCGATACAAATCTTCTGTCGGTCGGGTTGGTTCGCAGAAGCATGGTCCAGGGGACGTACGAAAAGACGACGATATCAAGGAACCGAGATCGCATACACTTGTTGCGCGTGTGCCGAAAAATTACACAAGGAGACATGGAGACGTAGACCTTTGTATCTAGAGTAGAGAATCGGCTTGAACGACATTAGTCCGACCATTAAGCCCTTATCCGTCCATCGGGCGCATGCCCAACTGAACCTTTCGGGGAGTAGCAGGCCTTCGAAGCAAAACGCACTAACTTATTAAAATATGGCCGGTGAACGGGCCACCAGGGTGCCGCATCCTATCTGTGCGTCGCGACGCCGTCTATCAAACCCGGCCCCCTTTCGACCTTTGGGCCTGGTGGCGCGCAACTCCTAGCCTTGCATTTGCTTGATTGAAATTGATGCGGATTGCGGACACTACAGAAAGACACAACACAGAATTAATAGAGACGAGCACTAACGTCTATTCCCTGGATAACATCTCCATCGCCTCCAGCACATGTTCTAAAGCCGCATTCGAAGCTATGCTGATCTTATATTGAAGTCGCTTGATTTCTTCGATCCTGCGGAGGAGCTGTCCACTGACGGACAATGGAGCCGTCTGCGATCACGTTAGATTGCGAGCCGAAGAAAACCGCAGATTCGATTCTTCTCACTTCTAGTACAAGCTTCAAAACAGCATTCGAAGCGATGCTGATCTCGCACTGCTTTTCCTTCATTTCTCCCATCCTCTCTAGAATCGGTGATGAGGAAACTATGGTCTTATAATCGTGTCAAGGCCGAGTCTCAATGATAGAAAATTTGATCACCTCGTACAGAGCAGACGCATGGACACAGCCCGCGTTGTGGTCCATGCTTTCCATCGTCTGCATGGGATGCCTGTGCGCAAGGGCAGATGAGATCTCAGCACTCCCAGGACTGTTCGAAGGCATCCCCGGCTTGCCCTCTGGATCGGTCACCGCGGCGGCAGAATTACACAAGACGCTCTGAGAACGAGTCACTTCGTCTGCAGAGCTCTCTTCCTTCTCCTGAAGGATGTGGAGGAGGCCGGCTGGAGAAGGTTCATCTCCAGGGGAGTGACTAGCGCTAGACGGGGCTGTAGGCCGAACTTGGGTTGATGCTTGAACAAATGAACTAGAGGACACGCGGGCAGCGAGTCGCCCTTGCTGCTTCTTGCGCTTGATGCCGCGGGGAGGTCCCACCTTCAGTGAAGGAGATGATGCTCGAACAATGGCAGAGAAATCCTCGTCCTCATCCTTGGCCCGCCGCTTGCGCTTTCCAACAGCCACAGCTTGCTGCTCATTTGTAGAGCGGTTTGTGCCTTGAATGAAAAGAATCATGAAGTACTACGGTAGAAGGAGCGATCTTTCCCGTACCAATTGCGTTAATAGCACCCTGATTCCTGGGCTGTACCATCGGTTTTCCTTTCTTTTTCGCCTCCCATTCGACCACAGCCTGGTCTGTACAATCCGCTTTGCTGACCCAGGACGATTCCCAATCTTTTCCAGTATTAGGGTCGACACCCGCCCACGAAACCTTGTACTGACTCGCAGATTCTGCAATAATATCCTTTACCTCCCAAAGTGTCTCATCGTCACCAGGGCGGGGGATGAAGGGGATTTCCCGAGTGATGTTCGTAGCATTGTCTGACATCGTGTTCGAGTTACAGTGTGAATGAAGGATATTTATGTACTATGTGTATGTGCGCACCTTAAGAAGCACCGCTGCACAGAGAAGGGCTGTTTCGGGAAATTTCTTGTGCCCTAAGCATGCAACGGGCATCCGAAACCCACGGATCCATAGAACAATACCCTGGAATCGCAAAAGTCAGAACGTGTGCTACTTTGATCGAAGTACTTACAAAATGTCGTTAACTCCAATACCGCCACGGACGGCCCTCGTGCACTTTCAATGCTTCGACTCGACGTCCCTCATCAAAGTTTTTTCAGCTATCGGCGTGACCATCGTGTGCCTCGCTTAGTGCATCCCTAGGTTCGTCCTCGTCAGCGAGTCTCACGTCCAGCAATCACTTCCGAACTAGGGTTCGGTTGAAAAGTCCCTACTTTTACACAGCTGTGTAAAAGTGCTGTTAATAACTGTTAGTAACCCGGGTACCATGGATGGGCAGTTAGAAAATGTGAAAAAGTCTGCGGGGCCAGCAGCAAATTGACCCATCTGTCCCTCGAGGCGAGCCTTTTTTTCTGGCCTCTGCTTTCGCTCTGTCTCGTGGCCTCAGCGACTTGCCATGCTAACTCTGATTGCCTCTCAGCAGCGCCGTTCCCTAGTCGCGTCGCGTTTTCACAAGCTGGCGGCCGGCTACTTCAGCGGATAACTTGCGGCGCTCATCCTCCCATTGGTCCATCTGTTGCTCGAGGTAAGCCTTTTCGTTCTGCCCTTTGTTTTCGTTCTGCTTCGTGTTCCTCAGCAATTTGCTGCGCTAACTCTGATTGCCAACCCTAAGAACCTTTCATCTCGATCCTGTTCTAAAACGATATTTCAATATCGCAACACGACAATGGCTATATCACAACCGTAGGCTACGGGGAGATATAACACCACGCTCTATCCTCGCAGTCCCGCTTCTTGCCTTCGGCCTTCTTTCAATCGCCCTAGCTCTGTGCTCGAGCGAGTCTAGCTCCAGAAGATCATTCATGCACGGCATGTGAGTTCTCAGATCGATATAAACTTATTTATAAAAGCGGCAGTGTACGTCCCTTTCTTTGATACGCCCCAGCCTTATCAAACTCAGCCGTTACTATCAGGTATGAAGAGCAACAAGTCGATGACTCCGTGGTCTCTCGCTCCAGCGCGCGTCATCGAGACTGAGGCGTTCAATTCCGTCGATTTGTGCAGAGCGACGTACTTA
Organism: Tubosaeta brunneosetosa; assembly: GCA_038094275.1. Classification (NCBI taxonomy): domain Eukaryota; kingdom Fungi; phylum Basidiomycota; class Agaricomycetes; order Boletales; family Boletaceae; genus Tubosaeta; species Tubosaeta brunneosetosa. The sequence continues at coordinate 2,958 of JBBPTV010000140.1, forward strand.
CAGTACTCGTCCGATGGGTCGCGCATGCGCGATATCCGGCAACACTCGTCTGTTTCCTTGGTGCATGTTGATCGACGATCATTTACAGCCAGTCGTATGGAATTCAAGCGACGCCCCAACTATGTTTCTGAGTTCCTGAACTCATCTCTGCACACCGGAATCCGGTCCAGATGGCTTATGCGGCTATACCCCCGACGACTTCACGGAGTTACCTAATGAGCTTTTTGATAACAGACGCAACGGGTATTTTTCCAGATCATCATAAAAGCTGCTTGTCGCATTTAACTATTTCCAAAGACCATGTCGAAAAGGGCGATTCAGCCTCCGGTATCGTCAACGTGCTCAAGAGTCTCATTCTTCTTCAGTTGGCCCAGTTCTTTTCTCGGTGAGCAGCTTTGCTTGTCGATTCATCTTGACCACCTTTACCGGTATTAGTTGTATCGCGTGGACCTGCGATGCGTTCGATACCTTCAGCGTGGCCATCAGTCTCGAAACAGTTCGATAAGCCAGCCAGCTCGATAGTATGTTTTCTTGATTGCGTTCTCGATTCATCTTGTGTTCATACGACTGCAATCACCTTCACGCTCTCGTTCGGATCGGTCAGTGTGGCAAGATTACAAGGTCTTCTTTGACGACAGTTGCTACTATTCAGGATGAGAAGGTCTCCTTCCACACCATGTTCGACCATTCGGGGTGCAGGTGACCTCTTACTCTCGAGCTGATGTTGTGTTGCCGTTTTTTTCTTTCAACAAAGCCTTGTACAAACGTTCCTCCGATGCTTGGCTACCCGGTCACTCTTCTGTATTGCAATGGGTGCCATTTGGGGCCTTACTGCTTCCGCGGCCCTCGAGGACCTCCCTGTAGAGCTCTGTGGTCTTGGAAGCAGAATCGTTGTTTAATGTACACATTACAGTAGTCTGGAGGCCATCGTTTTTGTTTTCTGAAATCCTACATTAACGATCTACGACTATTCTACCTTGCCTGGTTCCACCAAATCTACTCCCAACTTCTGTTTGCTCTCCAGTATGAGCCTATTTGGAGTCATTTAGCATGTGACATCAGGGCTTACGATTTATCTTTAGTCCAAGTGACAACCCGTTGCGTCTGTCATCAAGAAGCTCGCAGAAACACGGTTGAGGCGTTTGAATTCCATTTGACTGGCTGCAAATGATCGTCGATCGACATGCACCAAGGAAACGGACGGGTCTTGCCGGACATCGCACATGTGCGACCCGTCAGGTGAGTACTGTAAGTACATCGTTCCGCACAAATCGACGGAAATGAGCTCCCCGGTCTCGAACGGCGTCGCAAACGGTATGTTGTTGAGTACTCCTAATCGCGGAGACAACCGGGGAAAATGGGTTGCTCGGTGACGCGCGCTCGAGCGAGAGGCCACGGAACCATCGGCTTGCTTCTCTTCGTACCTGATAGTAACGGCTTAGTTTGATAAGGCTAAGGCGTATCACAGAAAGGGACGTACACTGCCCGTGTCTATCATATCGACCTGAGAACTCACATGCGAGTGGTCTTCGTGCATGAATGATCTTCGGGAGCTAGACAAGACAGGTGAGCACTGTTTCGTCGAACAGGGATTCTCGCTCGAGCACAAAACAAGGGAGGGCGATTGAAGGAAGGCCGAAGGCAAGACGTAGTCTACGGTTGTGGTAGCCATTGTCGTGTTGCGATTTCGGAACAGAATCGAGATGAAAGGTTCGGCAGTGATTGCTGGACGTGAGGCTCACTGACGAGGACGAACCTAGAGATGCACTAAGCGAGGTACACGATAGCGTGTCAAGACGAAGCCCAAGGTAGAAACGGAGTAGCCCTATATAGATTCGAAGTGTCATTGATTGGGCGCCCAGGACCAGATACGCGGATCGCACGGCCTCGCGCTCCAAGGACTGACCGGGACCGGTGACCGCCGGCGCCACCGCCGCACGTGCAAACGGCGACGGGACCGTCGCATTGCGCTCGGACTCTTTATACTATGTACATACCAGTAGCGTGATCCCCGTGACCGAGGTCGCCGTGCATCATGTCACCCAACGCCCGATCAACTTCCTGAGGTTCTCGGCCACCCCACTCAACGGAGCTCGGAATCGGACGAACAACTGGGATTCTACGATACCATTTAGGGAGCGGTAACTTCGAAGCGCTGCGGCCGCGGATAGCAGCGGTGAGAGACTCATCTGATTGCTTACCGACATGTATTGTAAACCATCCAGTGGGCTTTTCAGGTCCATACGTACAGTCATTTTCGCTTGGGCGTATTTCTAGCTTTGATACCTCATTCGGCTTCTCAGGACGAGTGCTATGGAGTGCTGTGACGTAATCAGACATTGCTAGCCCTCCCATGGTCTGGCATGTGTGAAGCCGCTAATTGAGTCCCGCTGTCTTCAACGATGAGTCTTCCGTCGATCTCATCGCCTTGGGTGACTCCTTCGCCCGCAAGCCTCCCAGAAAGGATCGCCGCGCCATCGTCGGTGGTGCCACGCTACCGACCGGAAGAAGCCACGAGGCCAGCGGTTCCTTGCAACACGGCACCCGTCGTGCCCTCATCCAAGCAGGCCGTTACAACTATCGACGTCGACAGCTCCCTTTCAATCACCGTGTAGCTCAGTAGTAGATGCGTTCAAACCATAGTCAGCCTCCTCTTTTGATCGTCGCGCGATTTAACCTTGCATGCAGACGTTTGACGACGTTATTTCTGAGGAGTTTGTATTCATACCGTACGAGAAGAGCAGTCCTACGCTTCCAAGTGAGTCTTTTAAACCATATTCATCATCTCGTCATCTCGAACGAAACTCGCACAGGCTATTTTACGACGCCGAACGTTTTCACTAATTGCGATGCCCTCCCCGGCCCACGAACGTATGGTGATATTCTTCACGGAGTGCGTCAGGACCTTCGTGGCGCCCTACCAACATCGCGACGTGGCCGTGACGGTCGCCTCAAACTCTGAGATCAAAAATAACGTGACAGCCAAGGACGTTACGCCCGACTTCCACCTCGACATATCTCCAACGTCTCGGTTCGAGGTTCCGTTCTGGGTCGGCGAATGTGGTTTTAGCCAATCCGTGCCGGATATGAAACGAAAGCTGGCGCAGGCGGCAACGAACTGCCACCAAATCGACGCGATGTTTGTGATCGCCATCCGTGATGCCGCCCCAAAACTTCCGCAGCGTGACGTCGGCCATAACATCTTTTCTCGAGGCCGGCTTTCTGCCTCTTTGTTCGAAAAAGCTACCTTCTCCGCTGGCCGTCGTGTCACGGTCGGGGATGTAACCTGGATTGACGTCAAGTCAATCCGGTTCTTTCTATTCCTCAAAGGTGACAACGGACAGTTCAATTTCGACCTCGGTCCCGACAACCCGTTCGCCGCGCATGGAGTAAGTACCTCTCTATTCGACGACGGGCTTGCAATTTACCTTTCCTAGGAGCTGTTCCCCAATATGACCATCCAGTCTGTCACATCACTGCTCAACATTGCGTCCCAACGCCTCCTCTCCCGCATTGCCGACATAATGGAGGAGTCCGACGACAAGGATACCGCCCGAATTCAGCAGCTTCGCGACGAGATGCAGACAGTCACTTTTCCCATCGACTGGTCCGTCTTCCTAGCGGAAATCGACCATTCACTGCTAAAAACCGCCTTCGCACGCTACATCTCGTGCGTGCGCGAGAAAAATGCCCCGAAAAATCCGGAACAAAAGTAGCCGTCTTGCATTCTGCGGTATCCTGTTTTGAGCAAAGACGCGTTTAAGAGACAACCGCACACGTTATCAGCGCAAAAGGTGCAAATAACACACACTGCCCTGCCCCCTCACTCCCCTTTTATGTACCCATAAGATTTACAGACAAATACTGTATCCGAAAATACAATGGTTGCTTCATTCCTGCTGCAAGCTCCACTTCGTCTAAACCAGAAATAACGGGTCAGGATTACGATCTACAGGGCATATACTTTTCCCAGCTGCACGCGCAACCACGATAACAGCTGATCCCTGCGTATGGTCTGTAGTGCGGACGGGGTTGGTTCAGTTCAACGTCCAATAGTCTGTGTCGCACTTGGGTGGACGCAAACCCAAACTCGCCCTTGGTGCGACTAAGCTCTTGTCTGTCCATCGGACGCATGCTCACTGATCACAAAAATTGTTGAACTCGGATATACTAGTATATAAAAAAGTATCGTCGTATAAACACTATAATGCCTACTGTACACAGCCAGCGCTGTTGCTGGGGAATCGTCTGACAGACCTGTAAAAGCCCGTATACGCTGGGTGGTGGCGGGCAAGCCCTCACGTTGTCCGCGCCCCCTCGCCCTCCTCGTTGCGGTCACGGTGGTGGTGGTGGTGGGCACGCCGTCACGATGCCCACGCCCCCTCTTTCTCTTCGTCGCGGTCACGGTGGTGGTGATGTTGGTGATGGGCATGATATTACGTTGCCCGCACTCGTAGAGGTGGCGGTGGCGGCGGTCGTGGTGGTCATGGTGGTGGATGTGCACACGAATGGGGGGTGCATGCCCGAGATGGTGCATGCGGAGGCGGGTGGATCCTAGTAGGGTGAGTGCGCACGCGTGAGTAGCGATTGATAAAACCCTCTTCACTGGGAGCATCTTTGCCTCCAAGCATCTTCCTTTCCGATGAAATACTGATCAACGGCTTGTATCGCAACACGCAAGAGGTGAGCACGGCTTTTTGAGTGGAATCAAACGCAACATGGCCATATTTCTGTCTGGGTGAGAATGCGTACGGAACACATTTTCAAACCGGCGTACCTCCCAGTAATTGACAGCGGACTCTTCCGCCATGAGTTCGTATATACAGAGGCGGCCCTACCCGTCATTTCAGAATATCAGCGTGGACGCAAAACGATGGATGACGCACGCCGCATGTCATGTACCCGTCGACACCCACCAACTCCGTGAGCTCGCGGTTTCCCTTGTATATCTCGCCTGTTCGACGCCAAAGGCATGCAGGGACACCCATGGCTGAAAACACGCGAACGCAGTTGAGCAACAGCCGCTCAAAGGCTTCCTCGATAAATACCAAATCCTGTGAGGAAAGAGGTCGCAGAATCGAAAACGATGCGAATGGGTCTACGAACAATATCCTGGAGAGACTCCGCGACTGCCTAGGAATGTGAGAAGCCAGCCGCTTGTCTCGACTTGTGCTACTCACTCGGAACTCGGGGCGGAGGTTAAGACAGTGGTTGCAAAATCTGTTGCTTCGATTGACGCGACACGCTGAGTTCGGTTCGCCGTGAGATGACCCCCAACGGAAATGAATGAAAACCTACTTGCGATCCATCCATCTGGAGAGGCGGTCGTAATCCTTGACGTAGTCGTAAGGCTTCAACAAACCCGCCTCGTACTTGCTTCGAATGACACGGGCCAACCGTTCGTCTCTCGAACCCGACTCTTGATCCGCCGCAGTCAGAAGGAATTGCTCTGTCTTGGTTGCTGATGGAAGGAGCAGTGGCGCAGGTTCTTCTGGTGGGGCTGGACGTGGTTCGGCTGCCGCACTGCTCAACGACTCGGTGACTATCGGTTGTGTCGCATAGGTAGCTCTCGCACTCTCCACGCCAGGGCTGGATAAGATGATGTTGACATGAGGGACGGCGTCATATTCTGAGGAGTAAAGAAGGCACCGTCATCGAGCGTCTCCAAGAAGTCACTAACACAAGACCGAAATCAACGTCTTTCCTTGAAGAGGTCCCGTTCGGGCACCCACGTGAGGACGGAGAACTCGTTGCCCAGTGTTTCTGGCTGATAGAGGAATGCGTTCTGCGACACATGGATGGGCCAAGCATCAGGAAAAAGGCAAAAGTCTAAAGCTGACTAAAAATGCCCTAAATCGGACTTCGGCGGCTAACGGCGGCTCGCTTAGTCACAGCGCGAGCAGAAAGCCGAATAGCGGGAGGTGGCGTGGCCTGCGTCGATTCCTCGGGAATTTTTTCTGAGGGAAGGCTCTCCAGAGATACGCTCTTTTGAGGCCGTATGACCTCAGTATCTTCCTTGATGATAGGTGGCCCAAATCGTGACTAAAAAGTAAGGGTTAGTGCGTTATTGATTCGACATTGCAAGGATGGGTACAGCCCGTGAAGGACGAGTTGGCAGTACTGTTTCAGTCTGAGGCAGAGCGCACGAGTGATTTGCCTGTTGAAGGAGATGTGTCAAGCAGGCGACAATCAAAGGGTGATATGGGCTCACGGGAGATAGGCGAATATCTGCACGCCTGGTCAGCTCCACCGGTGGTGGTGCACCTCGGTCACCAGAGATATCATCAAGATGTGGCTAAGTATTGAATGAGATCAGTTCAGTCGGGACGTTCAAAGACCTACAGGCCGTTCGTGGTCCCTGTTAGCTTGTTCTCGCCTGGAAGAGACGGGTTCGCAGTTGCTCCCAGACGTGACACTCGGCCTCCAACGACTAGCATTTGGTAGCATAGGTGCAGACGCAACCTTTCCTGAAAATTTGTTCCTGGCGCCGATGGGTATGTTGTTTGTCCCGGACAGTTTGACATTGGATCTGGGAGGCGGAAATTTTGTCTCAGTAACACGCACGGGTTCCTTCTGCGAATAGAAATGGCCATTTAATAAAACATTTTCGCAATTAAATATGGGACTCGCTTGAGGAACGACTTGATCTGTAGAATGTCGGTCCCTTGAACTGAAACGGGAGTCATCAGCTACGGGACGATGTCTTGAATCAATCCCATCTCGTGCTTCACGGACCCCTTCATGCATCGTAGCGATGGTCAACAATGGAAAAGTATGGAGAAAGCGCGAATGTACCTCTAGTCGGACCATCTTTATCTGAATTCAGCATGGCCCTGGATATCCTGGTGCCTCGTCTTGCAGCGCCGGGCGTCTGGCAGGAATCAATTTTGCTGGTGGATTGGATGACCTAGGCAGGGGGGTGTCATCAACATCCATGGTAACATCATGCGCACGATTTCTTGACGACTCATGCATAGTATGGGAATCCAATTGGGATGGACCATTGGCATGTGGTATGGACCAGTGGGGACGCGTACGGTCACGATCATCATGCTCAGCCAGGAGAAGTCCGCATTGAGGGGATGGCGGAGAAGGACTGCGTCGTACTAGATCTTCGTCAGGAACTCCCCGGGTTGAATGATGAATTGATGGCGCAGACGCTGGAGCTTGTTTTGTACTCGGACGGATGTTGTTCTGGGAAGGTAGAGCTATTCTTTTCCTTGATCCTAGTCCTGAATATGATCGAGGGAGTACAATGAATGAAGTCATAACACATATGCGGGGGGTGATGTTGACATGAGGAAGGATGTTGGAAAGGATGGCTCAAAGACGTACGTTGTGCATCTGACGTAGGAGGGGTAGAAATGTCGCCGTCTACGCGTGCACCTGCCACTGAGCGCAAGCTTGGGGTGTCGTCACTGTAGCGAGTGCTATGAGAAGCAATGTCGTCTGTACGGACTCGGCGCATGCCTGGCTCACGAGGCTCAGATTGCCGATGACTATGTTGAACAGGGCTCTCTGCTTGTGAGAAACGGCTTGTCCTGCCAGGGAAAGCGGCTGCATTGGCTTGCTCGAGGAGTGTAGCGTAGTACTTGCGGATTCCTGCGAGCAATAAGTATAGGAGGCAGGTGATTTCGGTCTTGAGAGAAGAAAAGGGAATACAAAGAGAAGAGAAATGGAAAAGGGGGAGAAGACAAGAATCCATGAGCGTCCGTGTGCCCATGCGAGGAAGTCGAACAAAAAGGAATGGGATATCGTATGGCGCAGCTCGACTCCCAAGGCTTCGCCAGAGGTCTGCGAGATAATCTGTCCTCCACCTCGGGAAGAGCAAACGCAAAAAAAAAAAAAAAAAACTTAACCGCTGCCCCACCCCCACCCCCCGGGGGTATCCCTGAATCCAGCGCCACAGGGTCGATCTCCAGACCATGAAGGAGAGATTGGATGTTATTTTGCAACCCGTCCATGTCGTTGTCGATCTCCGAGGTGGACTCGTGCGTTTTTTTGGAACCGTTCGTCTTGTTGTTGGGGCGCGAACGGCTCCGGTGTGACAGTGGGACCAGGATGGGCGGTGTCGGGAGTCCGTGCATAGTAGGTCGTAGCGTCGGCTGTTATAGGTAGAGAGTGTCCATCCACCCGCACGCCTTCCAGGTTTCCCTGCTAGCCTCCCAGGGCCTGTCCCAGTCCCTCCTACTCCACCGGTTCGGAAGGGGCTCCCAGAAGCGAGAGCGTAAACGGCGAGAGTGGTCGTCATATAATCAAACGTTGGGGGTAATCGTGATGGCGGGGAGAGATTAGGAAGGGTATTGTCATTTCCTTGAGTGATGTTGGGAGGGAATTGCTGAGGGATGTTATAGGGTTCGATGAGATGTTGTTGGTGATAAGGTTGACTTGCTGGAGACAATACCTCAGGGGAGATAGATTGAGCTGCGAGGGCTGCGAGGAGTTTTTGCATTTGTGACGGCAAGTTGAGAACAGAAGCTAAGGCAGTCTGTACGAGATGGTCGTTCGTTTGTAATGGGGTAGTCGTTGTAGTCGCAGAGGTCAGAGGGGGTAGGGTGTCGCATGATGGGATGCTTGGTGTTGGTCGGGTCTCTTGTAAGGCAGGACAAGGTTCAGGCGGAGCGGGTGTAGGCGCGTCTGCAACGCTCGGTTCGACTGAAACGAACCTAGGCGCAGCAAGCGACTCCGAAGGCTGTACAGGAGGCGTATCAATCGGCGACCCAAAGAGACCTGAGTCAGATATCAGTATGGGTAAATGAGGCGTCGTAGAAAGATTCACCACTCGAACTCGTCGACCGTGTACTTTCCATGCTCAACCTTGGCTCCTCTTCCGCAATCTCGTTCGTCTCCGCCCCCTGTCCATTCCGACCACCAGAAATCATCAATCTCTGAGGCTTCCTGGCCATGACAGCAGTGGCCATCCTCGTCCTTTCTCATCTGATTCTCCGCGCGCCCAAACACCCCGCCAAAAACTTGACGATGCGATTGATCGTATCCTGGTGCTTCTTATGCCTCTCCCTCGCCGCCATCGCCTCCTGCTGGTTCGAACTCTTGAGCTCGTTCAAATCCGCAGAGATAGCCGCCTGATGTCATTTAATCGCCTGCCAGTGTCCCATTCACGATCGAGTTGATGTCCAACAGCTGGTTCGCAGACAGCGTTCCCACCGTCCCACTCGCCGACGCGTCCTTGCTTGCAACATGCGCCACATGCGCGTCGCCGCCGCCTGCTTTTTGCGCTGTATGAGACACAGCAGGTCGGGCTGACCGCACAGAAAGTGCGGATGTTCTGACTCGGCGCGGAGGACACCCTGTTGGGAATCGGTGAGTTGATAATTGTTAGGAAGTTCAAACCAAAAGAAACGCACGCTGTGAAGCCCACACTTGAGCGGAATCTTGCGGAAGTCGTACATATTGAGCTGGCGGACAAGGGAGCTGAAGTTTTTGTGCTTGAATCAGCGTCCGAGAACTTCCCTTGCGAAGTACTCTCGGTCGAGGACTTGCATGACGTGGCAGGACAGGATATCAGGCGCGTGGTTTGAGAGGCTTTGAGTGATGCGCGTAGACGTGATTGAAGCCAGCCAAAAATGGGTGTTGACCTAGATGTTGAACTACCCCAACTACAAGGAGAAGTAGAGGACGACTAGAGATGGTACATGTCTATGGAGCCTCAGGAAGATGCTAGAGGTGTTGGCTATGAAGGGGGGTTGGAAGGGATGAATCATAGCTGTTCGACCTGAGGGTGATTTGACGGTGACGCTGTTGTCTTGCCCACGTTTACGGTTTGCGGAGAGTTGCGGTTGTATGGCGGACGGACATTTGGGATGTGGTGGTTGAACGTAGGCCGGTTGATCCAGCCCATTACAAACCGATCAAGTCTGGCAGGAGTCCGGCTCATCGACATCTCAGCTGGCAAGTTTCTCACAAGTTTTGATTTCATGTCTGATCCTCCTCCAGCTTAAGCAGAACCTGAACAAGACTCATCAGATATCGCAACGGATGGTATGTACGCGGACCGACTCTGTATTTGCACGACAATAGACCATTGACGTCGCCAGCCGTAATAACCAACTTTGATTCCCGTCTCGTCAAGTTGGAAAAGTCGATTCTTCCTTTGTACACTGCGACAGTGACAGAGACTCAACCACCGATCGCACAGTAGGTGTTTGCGGCCGTCTTTGCGTCACATTTCTCAACTTTGTGAACAGATATTGACCGTGCCCTCCTCAAAATCGACGAAGTCGCGATCAGCCATGAGGGCGTTGCGGAAGAAGAGGGTCTCATTCTACGAGGGTATGCTTTCTTCCCTCGAGACCCCGGGATATGAACGTTCTCCAGTCCGCAGGCCGGACAACTACAACTGTATATCGACACTCTCGCGCGTTTGAACGCGGCCATTACGTTCAAAGCGTCGGACACAGACGCTCGCGACAAGGTATGTCTTGTGTGATTAAGTCAGTGTTGTGCTGAATTGACTTGACACACACCATCACAGGCTCGCCTCGTCGAGACGGGTGTAAAGAAACTGACGCAGTTGTACACGAAGCTTGTCGCCGAAGGGTCTTCAGGTTCGCCTCCAATCGCAGGTCTCGACTTTACCCCCGCCATGTTCCCACCCACGCTGCTCGCCCACCTCAAACCGCTCGTCGTCTTCTCGCACAGCCTTCCGTTACCGTCGACGCATCCATCGCATCCTGCTGGTCAGGTCACTCTTGCTACCCTGTGCGAGGCGCAGCGAGGCTACGCGGACATGCGTGGGGCGTAGAATCGGAAATCGTTGTAAACGCATGCGAAGCGTGTCGTGGACCGCGCTGAAACGCTGGACGGCGTCATCGCGGGCAAAGAGTTTGGTACCTGGGTGGAAAATCTCCTTCGCATCGCAGAGGTGCGTGCTCGTGGTTCATATCTCACGTGTGTTCTGCGCAGGCTCATCGCGGACGTGTCGTAGACGGAATATGCCCTTTTGACGGAGCTTGCCCCTCTCACGATGCCGTCTCTCTTGGCATCTACGTATGATACCCTCTTGAACCCACTTCTTACGCTCTTTACAGATACCTTGTCCGCTTTGACGGCAATCATCAAACATTCTCTTCATAAGTACACGTTTCATGCGTTGGCTACTTACTCTGCCCTTTCGCCCTCTCAGAGCCGCTGGGAGGTTCTCATGAGCCGACGAGGAGAGGGACGAAGAGACACGAATGAGCTTCGGGATGGTCTAAATTCTATTAGAAGTGTGTCTGAGAACGTTCCCGGAATTCCTAGCCGATTTGAAGTTGGCAGTGACTGGACCTGGAAAGGGGGGAGAACTAGGCGTCAGCCTGGCTGATTTCACTGTCTCCGTAAGTGATTTGACTAGTATCCTTTTCAGATCGCTTCGTTGACTTGCATCAGACCGTCCAATACCTGGATAGAATTCCAGAAGTGCAGGAAGCAGTCGGAGCAGCCCTACTTGCGCTCTGAGATGGAAATTGGAAGATGGGTGATGGGAAGCAAGTCGGAAAGACTCCCAAGACACCGACGACCGAATTGACTGAAACGGTCGTCCTTCAACATTACACTTGTTTGTCGTGTCTTCCTATTCCCATGTTTGTTCACGGTCTCATGTTTCAAAAGTCGACATTGTGAACACCACTGTGAGCAGTTTGACGACCCTGTCCCGGACACGATGTCGTGGCCCATTCGGATCTATATTTCTGCTCAACAATATCTCCTACTTTTATTCGCGGCTGGTACTAAACCTGACGCATCCAGGATTGACAGAGCTCGTCACGAATCCCACTGTAGACGCGCTCGCGTCGGCTTTCCGAGCCGCGAAAGCGGGGTACTTTGACGCCAACTTTTCGCCGTTGATGCAAACGCTGAGCGAAGACCGCAAAAAGGAAAAGGTGGGGAGCAGTGCGTGGAAAGCGGCCACAAAGGACAAGTTTACGCGGTTTTATGACTTGTTGGAGGAGGTCGGGGAGCGTCATCGAATGGCGAGGGTGCTGGAGGAAGAGGAGGAAGGGCGGAAGGCACTGGAGGCGGTCAAGTTGGTCATCCCGAGTTTACAGCGGTTCATTCAGAAGCAGGGAGACAAGGAGTTTAGTAAGAGTGAGTGCCCCGTGTGTTCTTTCTTGTGTGTGTGCTGACAGTGGGGGTAGATCCACAAAAGTGTGCGTACGGATTTGGGTCGATTTCGCGGATGATGATTCATTTCTTTCCCCAGATATCGAGTTATCGTCGGAGGAAGTGGAGGCTCAAATCAGTGCGCTCTACAGGTGATGTTTATATATGCAGGCATGTCTATTGCACACAAATTGCACACGATGAATTCATGCAACGCAATAGTACGCTAATCCAACGCTAATCACACTGGCTTTATGCAAGCGAGGCGCCTTGTACATAGGAAAGCGCGCCTTCCACAATCACATTCGACTTGTGCCTCCATCCTCGTCCCCGTTGCCTGCCCCATACCAGAAACAACCCCGTCTTTGCTCCCATCCTGCGACACCACCTCGTTCGGAAATGCGTATAGCTGTTCCGAAGGCGTCTTGCCCATCTTGAACTCCGTCACCCCGAACGACCCCAGCTTCCGCAAGCCCCCATCCTCGCTGTATGCGGCATGTCCATCAAGAACGTGTCAAAGTCAAAATCCTGCCCCGGACCCACACCGACTGGCGCAAACATGTCCACTTCGCCCGCGAGTAGTGGTGTGAACGTAACTCCGCTGTGGCAGTGGGACCAGGTCAGGCGGAGAGCGTGGATACATAGTAGATCGTTGCGTCGGCTGTCGTAGGTAGCCAGTGTCCTTCCACCCGCACGCCTTCCGGGCTTCCCTGCTAGCCTCCCAGGGCCTGTCCCAGTTCCCCCACTCCACCAGGCAGAGGGCACGTGTGGCGTAGGGGGTCCGTGCATAATCGGCTGTGTAGGTAGTCCAGAATCCATCCACGCCTTCCGGGTTTCCCTGCTAACCTTCCTCGGTCTCCCCCTCCCTGCCGCCACCGCCAGCACCCATGGTGGTTTCTGCGAGCGGTATCCCCGAATCCAGCGTCGCAGGGTCAATCCCCAGGCCCCGGAGAAGGGATCGTTTTGCAACCGTCGTTGTCGATCTCCGAGATGGACTCGAACTTTTTTTGGAACTGTCCGTCTTGTTGTTGGAGCGCGAACGGCCCCGGTTCTGAAGGGGTTCCTAGTGATTAGGAAGTGTATTGTCATTGGGTGATGCTGGGAGGGGTTTTCCTGGGGGTTTTATAGGTAGGTTCTCGGATGAGATGCTGTTGGTAAGATCGACTTGCTAGACGACAGATAGATTGAGCTGCGAGTGCCGCGAGGAGCTTTTGGATTTTCGACGGCAGGTTGGGACTCACAGGAACCAAGGCAATCCATTCGTGATGGCGTCGTGATTGTACTAGTAGTCGTACAGGTCGGGAGTACAGCGATGGACGATAGGGCGCTTGGTGCCGGTCGGGTCCCTTGTGGGGCAGAGTTCAGGGGGAGTGGGTGTAGGCGCATCAATCGACGACTGGTAGAGGAGACCTGTAAACTCGGAGTATTCGAGCTTGTCGACCACGTACTTTCCATGCTACTTCAACTCCTCCGAGTCTCATCCGTTTCCGTCCTTGTTCATTCCAACCATCCAAGGCCACCACAACGCATCCCTTGCTTGCAACAGCCTCACCGTGTGTACGTATGAATTCTAGGGACTCAGGATTAGGGACGTTCAATGTTGGATTTCGCCAGTGGTTGGGCGGTTTTCGAGCTGATTTCGAAATGGTTTTGGTCAGCTGAAATTGACCCAAAACCGATTTCAACTTTGACTTACCCGGTTTTGGGTGTGATTTGGGCTGATTTCGTCCATCGGGTTAGTACGGCAAAGTGGTAGCTGCGTGTCGGAGTTTGAAATGAGCGGCAGTGTATGCATACTACCGTCTCAGAATCTCATAGAGCAGTTTCAAGCTCACTAAGAAGAGTTGAAGCCCCTTCGTAAGGCGTGCAACCAAGCAAGTGATCGTCAAATAGATATAAAGCTAAATACAAGTAATACCGTGTACCCAGGTATCTGAGCTGACACACCCACTCCCGGCGACTCTATACCCACATGCGCCCATGAAGAGGGTGCATCTACGGGTGCCGCGAATGGACACCTACTGGCCCCCGCACCCCGCAGGTACGCGGAGGCGGCCCTTGCGTGCTGCCGCACCACCCTTGTGCATCATTGACATGGTGCACACGCACCGTCGCCTTCGCCCCCCGCCCCGATTGTGACAGTAGTGATGGTGGGCATGCCGCTTGCCCCACCTTGTCGTCGTTGAGGCTCTTTGTTATCGACGTTGCGGTGGTGGAGTGCCTTTACGTCCCTCACCGGCCACGCGTCGTCCTGGTGGGCTGTTACCTCACCCGCTCGTTGTCCTTCGGGTGTGCGTACGTGTGCGCGGCCGTTGCACTCCTACTCGTCGTCTTGTGGTGGTGTTGCGCCCTACTCGTCGTTCTTGACAGTGTGGCCCCGCCTGTCGTCCTGGTTGATGGAGGGCGCGCCGTTGTGCCCCCTCGTCCTCCTAGTCGTCTTGGTGGGTCCCCGCGTCGTGGTGGTAGTAGTGGCGTGCGCCGTTGCACCACCCGCGTGTCGTCCTGGTTGAAGGGCACGCCGTTGTACTGCCCCACCTTCCTCTTCTGGTGGGTGTGCGCGTATCGTTGTGCCTCCCGCGCATCGCCCTGGTGGGTGGTAGGTGCGCCGTTACGTGGCCGCGCCCCTCGCCATGTCAGCTTGCTTTCTCGTCGTCGTCTAGTAAAGGATGCACGACTTGGTCTTTGGAAATAGTTAAACTTGACAAGCAGCTTTATGATCATCTGGAAAATACCCGTTGCGTCTGTTATCAAGAAGCTTGCGATTAGGCAACTCCATGAAATGGTTGGGGCTATAGGGTTGATAAGCCATCTGGACTGGATTCCAGGGTGCAGGGATGAGTTCGGGAACTCAGAAAAATGGCTGAGGCATCGCTTGAATTCCGAATTCGTCGATCAACATGCACCAAGGAAACGGATGGGTGTCGCCGGATATCGAGCATGTGCGAACCGTCGGATGAGTACTGTAAGTCTGTAAGTACGTTGCTCTGCACAAATCAATGGAAAATGGGCACCTCGGTCTCAAATGACATCGCAAACGGTATGTTGTTGAGTACTCCTAATCATGGAGACAACCGGGGAAAGTGGGTTGCTCGGTGACGCGCGCTCGAGCAAGAGACCACGGAGTCATCGACTTGTTTCTCTTCATACCTGACGGTAACGGCTTAGTTTGATAAAGCTAAGCCGTATCAAAGAAAGGACGTACACTACCGCATCTATAAATAAGTTCACGTCAATCTGAGAGCTCACTGGGCATGAATGAACTTCGAGAGCTAGACAAGACAGGTTCGTTGAACAGGTACAATATCCGTTCTCTCGCGCATGAATTCCTTGAAGGCATTTCGCTATCCTGTCGCGCACACCCTCTCAAGAAAGAATGAGCTTCAGGGCCATTGCTTCTTGGCGCTCCCTCCAGTACAGTGTGAATGCAATATTGAGTAGGGTATGCGAAGATGGAACGAGCTCATTTAGGGCGGGTGTAATCCGAGAACCAGAAAAGAACGCATCATTGTCTATGGTGAGGAGCGATTGTGTATACAGGTCTATGAGGAGAAGTACTAATGGCGGCCAGTATGACGCAAGGGAGGGGTCTGAAGTGAATCAATATCGCGTGAACAGACAACAGTTAAACACGTACCCATAAGTGATGAGAGATTCTCGTCACGACCAAGGGGTGCTGGGCGGACATAATCGCGGAATATTTCGCGCACGAGGCCTTCGCTACCGCACAAAAGCAAGGTGGCGAGCACTTCGTCATTCCCGAAGGCCAGACAAGATCAAGACTCAAAAGACACGAGACCAGTCCCGACGATAATTTGGGAGGAGTCTTCAGAAAGCTGAGGACGGTAGAATTTGCAAGCGTTTGCGGGTTCGCGAGCCGAGAAGAGAAAGGGCAGAATGCAATGCAATAACGTTGACGGTGTGCTCGGGGTCCGGGCCACTGTTATCCGGCCATAACTTTGGCGTTTCGGAGTGGTGGACATGCCGTGCGCCGTTGCGTGCCCCCGCGTCGTCTGGGTTGGTGGTGGGGGCGCCGTCGCGCTCGCCTCACCCTCCTCGCCGTCTTGTGGGTGGTAGACGTGCCGTGCGCCGTTGTGACCCCCCCGCACGTCGCCTTGGTTGGTGGTGGTGGCGCTGTTGCGCTCCCCTCGCTCTCTTGGTCGTCTTGCGGGTAGTGGGGTGCACCGTTGTGCCTACGTCGCCCGTCGTCTTGGTCGGTGGTGGGCTATGGTGCGTCAATCGCCTCCTTCGTCGTGGTGAATGACGACGTACTTGTTACGCCACCTCGTGCAACCGAAGTGCGCGGGTGGCGGCGACGACTGGGCACCGGTTGCGTTGGGGTTGGGGTTCTGCGTGGCGCTCGCGTGACCGTTGTTGTTGCGTGAGGTCGGCGCTGAGTCAGTGCGAGGGTAGGCGAGTGAACGCAGTCGAGTGAGCGCAGGTGAGTGAGGGTGGACGAGTGGTTGAGGCGAGTGCGAGTAGGCGACAGCGCGGGGTAGTTGGGTGTGGTGAAGGCGGGTGAGAAGTGTAGTAAGCAATTGAACATAGTCGTCACATGACCCAATCATCTGGAATTTTGCTAAGTCCCTCGGCATTAGGAATGTATTACTATGCTTTATCAGTCTATTATGCTAATTAATTCTGTCCGCACTATACACCACTGTACACTATCGTACGCGCTGTGCTGTGATGTAATGTGACTGTGTGACGAGCTTTATCTACTGTAACTATGTGACAGTGTGATGCTGTTGGCATGTGGATGCTGTCATATGGCTGTCACATGCTGTCACTCACTGTCACTTGGCTAAATGCTGTCATAATATGTGAATGCTGTTCCCAAAATGACAATTTGCTGATATTCAACCACCCCTCAAGTGGGAAAAGTGGTATGCAAGTCTGGATAACCACTTCAGGTAACCACTTTTGCCCAGCTAATTGCCCTAACATAATGTAATAAAAGGTTAAGCCATTTTGCTAGCTATTATGTAATTATGCCCAGAGTATCTATCCCTTGGCTGGGCTAATTTTCATGCCCCATCCAAAATATGCCCATAGGCCCAAAGAGGCTATATATTATATATGCCTTTGGGGATTCCCAGCTACTGCCCAATACAACAAGAGTGTCACAGGGGTCCTTTATAATAGAACATTGACCACTTTAGGTAACCACTCTAACTTAGCAAATTGTTATAACCCAATATAGAGATGATATAGCCAATTTGCTTCATAAATATTTAGATTTTCCCATATCATGACAATATCAAATTTGAAATAGCAAATGAGAATCATCAAGAATATATAAAAACTAGTATAAGTATACAATATCCAGAAATATTTATTATGTATGGAAATTCTCAAGTATAACAAATATTATCTTGGGCATGCCTATGGGAATTCCCAGGTTTAGCAAATGTAATTCTGGGCATGCCCATAATTTCTTATTACTTATATAAACCTGGGAATTCCCATAAGTAATAAGAAATTATGGGCATGCTCAAGGTAATATTTGTTATACTTGGGAATTCCCATAATGATTGTGGGCATGCCCAGAATTACATTTGCTAAACCTGGGAATTCCCATAGGCATACCCAAGATAATATTTGCTATACTTGAGAATTTCCATACATAAGAGATTTTTCTGGATATTGTATACTTATACTAGTTTTTATATATTCTTGATGATTCTCATTTGCTATTTCAAATTTGATATTATTATAATATGGGAATTTCTAATATTACTAAATATTGAATGCTATTTCCACAATCAAATAGATAGCCTGGGCAAATCTAAATATTTGTGAAGCAAATTGGCTATATCATCTCTATATTGGGTTACAACAATTTGCTAAGTTAGAGTGGTTATCTGAAGTGGTCAATGTTCTATTATAAAGGACCCTTATGACACTCTTGTTGTATTGGGCAGTAGCTGGGAATCCCCAAAGGCATATATAATATATAGCCTCTTTGGGCCTATGGGCATATTTTGGATGGGGCATGAAAATTAGCCCAGCCAAGAGATAGATACTCTGGGCATGACCAAATGCTAGCAAGCAAATTGCTTATACCATTCCTACATTATGTTAGGGCAATTAGTTGGGCAGAAGTGGTTACCTGAAATGGGATAAGAGTATGACTAAATTACTGATGTCCCAAAAATTTTGAATTCATAATGTGCCAGAGGGAAGATCATTCACTTCCAAAGTCAGTCTTTGAATCTTACTTATCAACACCTGAACTAAATATGCCTACAGGCTCTTTTATGTTGTTCAACACTCTCAACTGGTTGCAATGATCCCTTTCCTAACCCATGAGCATGCTATGGGGTTTTTCATGGAGTACATCAGGGCTCTCATAGCACTCTACAAACACCCCCACATGTTGCTGGATATTGTGTCAAACTCCAAGATTCAGAGTTATGGGGGCAAATATATCATGCCTGGATTTTAGCTTGATATCTTTCCAGCATCTCAGTTCAGATTCCCATTCTGGATTGGGGAGTGTGGCCTTAGTCAGATGGTTCCAGGCTTGAACAGTGACTTAGCCCTAACAGGAAAGCACTTCTGAGAAATAGATACCATGTTTGTCATTGATATCCTTGATAGCACTAATAATCTTCCCTAATGTGATCTGGGCCATTCTATCTTTTTGCAACATCAGATTCCTGCCTCCATATTTGAAGGAGCTAGCTTCTCTGAGGGTTGTTGCATTATCATTGAGAAGGTAACCTGGATTAACATCAAGTCAATCCAGTTCTTTATATACCTTTGAGGGGATGACAGCAAGTTCAATTTTGATATTGGTTCTGACAACCTGTTTGCTGTATGCAGGGTAAGTGTCTCTTGACTTATAATACTTAGACATTACATATATCCTCAAATTTCCATGCATTCTGTTACTCCCTTGCTCAATCTTGCATTCAAATGCCTTCTCTCCCACATTGCTGATATAATGGAGATGTTTGACAAGAAGGACACTACCAGAATCTGCCAGCTTTGCACTAACTTGGATATTACAACTGTCTCAGTTAATTGGTCTTTATTTTTAGCAGAGATCAACCACTCACTGTTATGAACTGCCTTTTCATGTTATATATCATGCCTCAGTGGCACAGAAACATCCCTAAAGACATCCCAGTATGAAAGGAGCTGTCATGGACATGGCATACATATTTTGAAAATTAGATGTGCTCAAGGGACAGTCAGGTATGTTATTAGTGCTGAAGAGGTGAAAGAGGTAGGTCATAATGGTGTCAGTCCCTGTTCAATGACTGACCCAGCATAGAACCAAGCAAACATAAAATTTTTCTGATCTAACATTAACATTAGGGCATCCAAGGAACTCACATCTCCAAAATAAGAATGTCATATACTTGTTTGATCATCCAGTCTTCTATGTACTGCTGCCTTCTTGTATGTCTCCATGTAATAAGAACTACAGATTTTCCATTCTTGTCCCCATCCTTGTGTCTTCACTTGGACACTGTGATAATGTCTCCATGTAATAAGAACTACAGATTTTCTATTCTTGTTCCCATCCTTGTGTCTTCACTTGGACACTGTGATAATGTAGCCATAATATTGCTGCTGTCACCATGTTGTAATATTATATTAATTACTGTTGGGCTGTTCCAAAAAAGATGATTTTATAGACAACATGAGACAGAATAAGACCTAAAAGTCATAAAAGTGACCAATAGATGTGAAATGCAAAAATAAGTGTTGCTACTGACTTACTAACAACATTGTCATTTTCCTAATGGCCTTTGCCACCAGACAAATTGGAGATATTCTTCCAGCTCTTCTTTGGCAGTATGACACCAAAAATGATACCATGCTATTGACCAATTCTGGTTCTGCATTCCCTCCTATGGTGATCATCTATTCAGGAGGGCAGAGATTAGGTCCTTGTTGCAAAAAAGAAAACTGCTATAAACCTGATACATCTCTGAGTTTCAATGAAATAAGACTAAAAGTCTGTATGCCAAATAAAGCTTCAAGCTTTTGTCTGTTGTGTGTACACTGTTACATTTTCTTTCCCTTGCTTCTCTTTTTGGACATTTGTGTACACGGACACATTTCTTTTCCCTGATGACTCACCTATCTGATCCCATCGCATTTGCTTGTCATCAGAATTACTCCTTCATGACTCATTCTTCTGTTTCTCTCACATGATGTGACTCATTTATCTTATGACTCTTGACTCACTCTATGTTTACCATTGTTTGTTCCACTTAGTATATAAACCCTTGAGTACCAACCCTGTACCCTAAATTAGACCTCCTCAATCTTGACCTTGAACTTTCATTGTCCCTCTTGTGCTCTTTCCAGAGAACTTGCACCTTCCTCTAAATGAGAGGTGCTCCTTGAACCCTTGACCCCCTTTGATCCCACTGCAGTGAAAGGCAGTGTTCTCATTGCAGAGACAAGCAACTACCTTGAACCCTTGACCCTTGAGGCTATGCTTGACCTTACCCAGGCCAAGTGTAACAAAAGGTCTAACTTGCCCTTTGTGATTATCCTTGTGTAAGTTGCAACCATTTCATCCTCTAGACCCTCCCCAGTCAGGTGACCTCAGCTGTCGACTGATCAACCCCTTGAACACCTCTCGTCCATCTCTGAACCTGTTGACCCACATTGGGAATGGCGAAATACTCCTCCTACATTCAGTAATTCTGAGACAGAGAAAGAACTCCCTGGTCTTTTCAAAGACACCTCTGAAACTCCTGAGACTGACAATTCTATCATTGACTTCCTTGAACAAGAACATGTAGCTGCCCTCGCTGATCAACTCCATTACTCCACTGCTTTCCCTAATGATGACCTATTTCCTTTTTCCCAACTAGTTACTTACCCTCCTCCATTGACTTCCTCTGTTTCCCTTCCCATGATTGCCACAGCCACTGTTCCCACTGCTATCTTGTCTACTCTCACAAAATCAAAGTCTAAACCAATGACTTCTAGGCCTACTGAACTCCGTCTCAATGTCCCTGACTCCTTTGATGGAGACTACTCTAAGTCCATTCCTTGGCTTCACTCCATACAATTCTATGTAGAAGTGAACAAGGACATCTATAACTCTGATCTGAAGAAGATCACCTTCACCCTGTCCTACATGACCAAGGGATCTGCCCAGACTTGGGCAGACACCTTTAAAGACCAAGCCTTAAACACGCAAACCTTTGGAACCATGGCTGAGTTTGTTGCAAAGTTTAAACTAGCGTTCAAACACCATGATACCACAGGAAACGCTGTTGCTTGGCTCTCCACTACCCATATGACTAAGGATAAGAAAGGGAATTATGTCCCCTCCATCACTGACTACAATGCTAGATTCCAGAACCAAGTTGCTATCACTAGGATCACTGATCAAAACATCTTGATCAACTACTATGCCTCTGGTATTCCCTCTTCCCTGATGAAACAGATCCTCCAAATGGATACCATCCTCTCTGCCATTGATGATTGGTATAAGAAAGCTGTATCCTTTCAAACCCAATGGGAACACAGTGAAGAGATTGCCCAACGAAACAAAAACCCCTCTTGCTCTAGTTACCTACAAACCTCTCCTCCTGCTTACAAGAAAGACCCTGATGCTATGGACATTGACACAGTCAGAGTTCCAAAACTCACTGCCAAAGAGAAAGAGAGATGTCACAAGGAAGGACTCTGCTTCTGTTGTAGAAAGTCCAGATATCTTAGTAGTGCCTGCCCCACCTTTCTCTTAAAACCTACTAAGGTTCAACAAGTCAAAGATGATGAAGATTCTCCCCCTGGTCTCAAAGATGTAGAGGATGACGATGATGATAAAGAGAAAGGGACTTCTGTAAAAAGAGTTAGCTTTTCCCTCAAACAGGATTTTTAAATTGGGAACCTCAAATGACATGAGTTTCCCCTGTTATGTGTGCTCCTGTAATTGTATCTTGT
Organism: Tubosaeta brunneosetosa; assembly: GCA_038094275.1. Lineage (NCBI taxonomy): Eukaryota > Fungi > Basidiomycota > Agaricomycetes > Boletales > Boletaceae > Tubosaeta > Tubosaeta brunneosetosa. The sequence goes on from JBBPTV010000140.1 coordinate 24,981, forward strand.
TCCAAGAAACCCATGTGCATTGCCTTACAACTCCTGGAACCCTCACACACAATGAAAACCGTTGACACCCAAGCCCTTGTAGACAGTAGAGCTGACCTAAACTGCATTGACTGGCAGTTTGTGCAAAAGCATAAACTCTCCATGACAAAACTTAACGTCCTCATCCCTGTCCAAAACATTGACCAAATCCCCAACAAGAATGGTGGGATCAAATATACCTGTACTCTGTTCACTGGAATAGAGGGGATTGCCCAACAGATGACTTTTCACATCATGTCCTGTGGAAGTGAGAATGTCATCTTGGGACTACCTTGGCTTTGTACTGTGAACCCCACTATAAACTGGGCAGACCAAATGCTTGCCATCTCGAAATCTCGTGACAAATCCAAAGAGCTCAACTGACTCTTCATGGAAGACTTCCAACAACATAATGGGTTCTTCAGACCTTCTTCAGACCCCCCATATCAACACCACCACATCGACACCATCTATGATGGATGACTCTATGATTTCCTAGACAAGGAAACTAAACCACAGTACATTCAAAGAGCCTTAGACAACTGAACCCTCCACCACATCATTCATTGTGGATCATGCTTTCTCCCAAATACTACCATTGCCCACCTTACTACTGCTACTGAACTGGCCATGGCCACTGAGGCAGCCAAACAAAAGACCACCCTTCTGCCAGAATACTCAAGGTACCAATCCATGTTCACTAAAGAAGCAGCTGACCATGTTCCTCCTTCCTGACCCTATGACCATGAGATAAACCTTGACAATGCCTTTGTTCCAAAAATCAGTAAAGTCTTTCCCTTGTCCCCTGACAAATGAAAAGCTACAGAGGACTTCTTGGAAGAAAACCTCAAAGCAGGAAAGATCCACCCCTTGAACTCCCCTCAAGCCTCCTCCTTCTTCTTTGTCAAAAAGAAGGACAGCAAACTTTGTCATTGCCAAGACTATCACCATCTAAACGAACACACCATCCAAGATGCATATCCCCTATCCCTGATCTCTGACCTTGTCAACAAGCTCAAAGATGCTAAAGTCCTCACCAAATTCGATGTCTGATGGGGATATAACAATGTTCACATCAAGGACGGTCACCAATGGAAAGCTGCTTTTATCACCCACAAAGGACTTTATGAGCCAATGGTGATGTTCTTCAGACTCACCAATTCCCCAGCAACTTTCCAGCAGTTTATGAATGACTCCTTCCAAGACATGATCACTGAGGGATGGTTAGTCATCTATATGGACAACCTCCTAATCTTCTCTCCCAACAAACAAACCCACATGGAACACACCAAACAGGTGCTCCAGTGCATGACTGAGCTTGACCTACACCTTAAGCTAGAGAAATGCCAGTTTGCCACTTCTGAAGTAGAATATCTTGGAATGATCATCCAACCTGGACAACTCACCATGGATCCTGTTAAATTGGACAGCATTGCAAAGTGGCCCATCCCCACCAAGTTGAAGGAAGTTCAGTCATTCCTAGGGTTTGCCAACTTCTACTGTTGCTTCATCCCAGATTACTCCTCTATTGCTCGTCCTCTCATCGACCTCACTAAAAAGGACCACCCCTGGTCCTGGACCCCTACGTGTCAACAGTCCTTTGAATCCCTCAAGGACCTTTTCCTGTCGAAACCCGTCCTCCAGCTACCTGACCCTGCCAAACCATTCACAATTGCCACTGATGCCTTCAAATTTGCCTCTGGAGTGATACTCCTTCAGATGGATTCTAACGGTGATTGGCATCCCTGTTCCTACATGTCCACCTCCTTTTCCTCCACTGAACGCAACTACAACATCTATGATTGAGAACTCCTTGCAATCATCCATGCACTAAAGACCTGGAGACACTACCTCCATGGCTCCCCTTTCCCAGTCCAAGTCTTCACTGATCATAAGAATATCCTCCTTCTGTGCTCCCCAGAATCTCAATTGATGACAAGCCAGATGGCTTCTTGACCTCACTGACTTTGATCTGAAAATTATTCATGTCCCCAGAAAACTCCTTGCTGGTCCTGATGCTTTGTCTTGTCAACCAGATCTATTCCCCTCTTCTGATACCTCTGACAATGAGGGAGTTACACTCCTACCTCCATCTCTCTTTGTGAACCTTGTAGGTGTCACCCTCACTCATCACATCACCTCTGCCTCCCTTGACGACCCCCTGGTTAAAACCAAAGTCCTTGCCCTTTCCCCTGACCTACCTGCCACCATCTGTCATCAGATGGTTGGTTGGAAATATGATGGTGGCGTCCTCACTTACAAAGGATGCATCTATGTTCCCCCTGATGATACCCTTCGACATTCCATCCTGAAATGATCTCATGACCATACTACTGCTGGTCACCCAGGCTATCTTAAAACTCACCAATTGGTATCCTCAGAGTTCTGGTGGCCTGGCCTTGCAACATATGTGCACAAATACATTGAAGGATGTTCTATCTGTCAGCAGAACAAAGTGAACACCCATCCTACTGTCCCTCCCCTGATCCCCATTCCCTCAAAGTCCTCCTGCCCATTCCAACAAGTGTCCTGTGATGTGATCACTGACCTTCCCCTCTCCAGCGGCTTTGATTCTCTGTTGGTCATGGTCAACCATAGGCTTATGAAGGGGGTAATTCTTTGCCCCACTATGAAAACTGCCACAGCCAAAGGGATTGCAACTCTCTTTTTCCACAAAGTGTATCTCCATTTTGGCCTCTATGACAAAATCATCTTTGATTGTGGACCATAATTTGCATCTGCATTTGCCAAAGAACTTGGATAACTCCTGAACTATGACCTTTCCTTATCCACTGCATATCACCCTCAGTCTGATGGAGAAACTAAATGTGTCAATCAAGAAGTGGAAACCTATCTGAGAATCTTCTGTGGAAACAACCCTACCTCATGGTCTGAAATGATTCCCCATACTGAGTTCACACACAATCACTGCCCTCACTCTGTCACCAACAAATCTCTGTTCTTCCTCATGCTTGGCTTTGAACCACATGCCCTTCCCACAGTCATCTCCGAAACCAACATTCCTGCAGTAGAATCTTGCCTCAAAGAACTCTCTGCTGCTAGAGATGAAGCACTAGCAGCACACAAACTGGCACAACAAGTCATGGCCTCCCATACTCATCAGAACTTTATCCCCTTTGCCAAAGGAGACAATGTATGGCTGGAAGCCAGGAACCTGAAATGCTCTGTTTGCCAACCCAAAATTCACTCCCAAAAGAGAAGGACCCTTTGAAGTCACTAAGGTTCTCTCCCCAATCGTCTACCAACTCTACCTCCCTAAGACATGGAAAATTCACCCTGTGTTCCATGCTTCCCTCTTATCTCCCTATCGTGAAAACACCATTCACAGTCCAAACTTCCTGGCTCCACCTCTGCAGTTGATCAATGGCAAAGAAGAATAGGAGGTGGAGCAGATATTATGATATCATGGGAGACTGACAGCTTGCCAATATCTGATCCAATGGAAAGGGTACACTGCCAAGGAAGACTCTTGGCAACCAGAATGGAACTTAAAAAATGCCAAGTCTGCCCTGAATGAATATAAAAGACTTCACCCTTCAGATTTTCCTTCTCACACTCCTTCCCCTTCTACCACTCACACTTGTAAAAGATAAACCCATGGCTATTAAATACCCTCATCCTTGCCCTACCTCTGTTTCCTCTGTCACTTCATCAACTACCTTAGCTGATTCTAATTCTTCTCCTTTCTCTCTGTCCGTATCCACACTAGTCCTTTCTCTATCCTTGGGTGTTGCGAACATCTATGATGTTCCTGCTGTTACCCCTGAGCTCTACTCTCCTGATGACTTTGAACTGCCTTTGTCCTTTGTCACTCCCACTCCTGAAGCTCCCAGTTCTCCAACACCACCCCCTTCACAACCTCATGTTTGGCATACATCCCTTGCCACTGAAGACAACATCCCTGCTCCCTTGCCTGCTGGATCTTTGGATCCCTCTGCCATAGTCTCAGTCAATTTCCCCATCTATGCCCACCAGCTTTGTATCACAGAACCCTCACAGACTTATGAGACCACCCTCCTGGAGTACATCAATGACCTTCGGCTAGCCAGTCCCATCAAGCACTACATAGACCTTGACTTCCCATTCACCACTCTCACCTTTATCCTTCAACAGAATGAACTCCTCTCAATCATTGATCTGGGATCTCCTGGCTGGCTGAACAATGCAGTCACTTGTGCTTAGGCCATTCAATCCACTATCTGTCATTCCACCGCTGCCCTAGCTTTTCAAATGGGATACAATGAGTTCTGTGAAGACCTGCAATGCTACCTCTGGGAATTAGCTGCTTCTCAACAATGCCTACTAGAGACTTCTTGTCAAAGTATAACTCCGGACATCTCCAGAGTTCGTACAGAGACCAACTCTGGTCGTTTCTCGCCCATCTTTCACTCTACCTCTTTCGGACTTACACATACCTATTATAGTATAGTCTTACCTCGTGTCGATCGCTTGGTGGCGCTCCTACTCCCTCCGAACACGCGCTGCTGCGCTCTTTGTTCTTTCCCGAAGCAGCGCGCCTATTTTCACCTATTTTGTTCCGGACTTGTCCGGAGTTTAGCGAGCGCGTATCCTCGTCACTATTTAACCCTTCCGACTTCTTCGTCTCACCTCAGTTGTGCTCAGTACTAGTGGCACATTCTGAGGTGAGACACTACTTGACTTTTAGTACCTTGTACTTACTTTACCTTAGTTGGGCATTATTGCCCTTTATTTAGATACTTTAACACTTCTGTACTGCCTTCTCCTCCTCAACCTGTACCTCCTCCTACCCCACAACCTATTCCTACTCCTTCCATGCCCGAAGCTTCCTCTGCTCCTCTGACCGCTGAAAAGAGTGCTATCTTCAGAGCCATTATAGCTAGGGAACAAGTTAGGAGGGAAGGTATCTGAGACCGTCCCCTAAGGCCAGAAGACCTAAGGTATTCTAGAGCATGCTTTTCTTGCAAACATCTGGGACATTGTCATGTCAACTGTCCAGAGTATCAATGTCCCTTTTGTCTTCGCACTTGCCCAGGTCATATCCAAGCTGACTGTCCTTGCATTGTTTGGGGAGCTACCACATTCAGTCCTGGGATATCCTCCACTCCATCCTCTCCTCCAACATCTTCCAGATCCTCTGTCTCATCTACCCATCAGGGAAGACGAACTGCTCATATCACCACTGGAGGGAGACCCCCTTGTTGTAACCACTGTCGCAGTGCTTCTCCTTGCCCTCCTTCTCCAGTAGACCATGAAGATGTCTGGGACCAGACTGCTTGGAACAACATCACTGGATCCCCTACCAGGGATGACTATTGAAATGTCTTCATCAGAGCTTCAACTTTAGTATGGGGGTAATGTCACATTTTCTTTCCCTTGCTTCTCTTTTTGGACATTTGTGTACACGGACACATTTCTTTTCCCTGATGACTCACCCATCTGATCCCATCACATTTGCTCGTCATCAAGATTACTCCTTCATGACTCATTCTTCCGCATGACATGACTCATTCATCTTATGACTCTTGACTCACCCTATGTTTACCATTGTTTGTTCCACTTAGTATATAAACCCTTGAGTACCAACCCTGTACCCTAAGTTAGACCTTTTCAATCTTGACCTTGAACTTTCATTGTCCCTCTCATGCTCTTTCCAGAGAACTTGCACCTTCCTCTAAACGAGAGGTGCTCCTCAAACCCTTGACCCCCTTTGATCCCACTGCAGTGAAAGGCAGTGTTCTTGTTGCAGAGACAAGCAACTACCTTGAACCCTTGACCCTTGAGGCTATGCTTGACCTTACCCAGGCCAAGCATAACATACACCTTGACCCCAGGCTGACAGTCCTACAGTGCTGTCAACATTGGTGCCAACTGGCTCACACCTAGATTTACCCAATATGATGCCTTCATTGCATTCTGATCACATCATTGATGTAGAGAAAGATGGCAAGTCAGCAATTGGCAGATGGGGTAAGTTACATGCATATCTATGCAATAGATTTGCTCACATGGCAGATGCACAGGTTGAGGAAAGTTTGGCACATCAATGATTCCCCCACAATAATGTGTAGTACCCCAAAGGGTCTAGGAAAATTGTAGTTGTGTCAGTTGCATGACATAACCACAGTGTGACAACAGTGACTTGGCAGAAACTCACAGCCAGTTCCATGGTCACAGTGCCTGTCAGCAACAGCTACAGGCAGGACTAGTGAGATTAGCTATGGTAAGCCCTAATCCCTTATGCTAACTTTCTCCTTATTAAATACTCACTGCTCACTATCTAATGTGCAACTATGTGGTTGTGCTTACCCAACCACCACCACAACCAGTGTTCTGCTGGTCAAGGAATGTTCACAAAAGTCAGGGAACATTCACTAGTAAATGTTCCCATGAACATAAATGAACTGAATGCAAGGGGTGTCAAAGGTCAGGGCAAAATAATATATAATCAAAGTTCATTGGCTGGGATGGTTGGCTAAGTGCAAGATCTACTCTGCTAAAATATCTTCCACCTGCAAATGTGGATCATTGATGCCCTCAGTATCTAGGCTAAGAAGCTGGTATGGCTTGAGATCATCACCTAAAAAGTGAATTGCAGTTCTGTAAAATGAGCCAAGCCAGCTCTTGGCATTAAAAATCCTCATTGGCTGTGGTATGAGTGTGATGTTGCACCCCCTCACCATTGTTGTCATCAGCAGTGTGGGGGTGGATGCACTATATGATGATGCACCTGCATTGTACCCTGGCACACCACCATGCCCCTCTACCCTAGTCACATGTGATGAGTGTGCTGTTGGGCCCATTGCATCCCCTCACCTTTGTCATCATCCATCAGTGCTGTGATAATGAGTATTGTATCAACACCATTGGCACTGTGGTGGTGGGTGAGTTTGCACACTCTCACCCTTGCCATCTTTGTCATCACCACAGGTGCAATGCATCACCCTTATGGTAGTGGTGGGCCCTCACCATCACTCTTTTCACCATTGTGGCATGATGGTGGTGCACCATTTCTGTGCATATTGTTGCACTCCTTCGCTGTTTGGACCAGTGATCATCAGAGGATATGGTGGAATAAATCAGATCTATGCATGTCAATGCTTCGTTCATGACTGGGAAGGGGAGAGGAGAGCAGATACTGTATGTGCATAGCAAAGTAGATACAGGGATATAGATGGGAATGAGGAGGAAAGAGAGTGGGCGAAAAGCCACAGGCTTTTCCGGACCAAAACTGCAAACCTGGGTTGAGTGAGCTGTGAACCCTGGAAAGGTAGAAGTGAGTGACGCATTGCGTGAGTGAGACCTGGATGGTAGGAGCTCTACTCACACCACGCTACCTCACTGGGGGAAGGATGTACTGGCGGAGGTGGTTGGATAGTGTTGGGTCATGTTGAAGGAAGGGGGTGAGAATGACTGCGTGATGCCTGAGGTACAGGGAAAATGAATCACTCGACCATCGGCCGATTGTTTTGATGATGTCGAAGGGGACACCTTTAAGGAGGTAGTATAGCGTTCTGCCGATTCGAAGGCTATGCCCTTTCAGTTCAGCCATGTTGGGGAAGCCCTTCTTGATGTCATCAATTCGTGATGTGACCTCTTTTCTGGAGAGGGGGCACATGCCTTTTGTCAGGTGTTTCCATGCAAAAAGATGGTCTGAGGGGGATGTCTGGTTAGTGGCGAAGTGATTGTTGAGGGCCGTTTGGGGGTCTGTGAGGGGTGTGGTTTGGTGTAGGGCACAGTGTGCTTCCTCTCCAGTAGAAATGGTTTTGGTGCTAGGGAAGTGGAATGTCAAAATGGGCAAACCTTGATTGTTTCGGATTATGGTGAAACCTGATCTGGAGATGTGCTTCGCTGCGCTGTACTTAGAAATGGTGGGAACCATGAATTCTCCTAGGAAAGAGGGTGAGGAGGCACCCAGTGAAGATATGCGCTGGGGGAAGAGCAGTACCTAGTCTGGCGATGCAGAAAAAGAAGCATGTTAAACATGTGAAAATGGCTGTGTCCTGCGGGTTGGTGGTGTCCATGGCCTGCTGAAAGCGCTCGAGGATGTCGATGGTGAAAGGGGCCCGTTTGGGGTGCTTAGATGAAGGAGGGGCCAAACAGTTTGCACCCTCAAGGAGGGCTTTGTACTCCAGTTCAATGGCATTCCAGTCGAAGCCATGCAGGATGTGCCATGCTCGGATTGCAGCTGCATAGTTTGCTATTGTTGAGCTAGTGAGTGCGCCTATGCAGCTGGCTAAAAAGGTTGCTAAAAGAGTGGGGGAAACAGGAGCGCAAAGTTCATCCGGGATGTTATGTACGTCACAATAGACATGGTAGACTAGGAGCCCGGTGCCATATAAACTCTTGGTCGAATCAGTCCAGGATGCATCGATGATGGTGAGGATGCGCTCGATGTCTTCTTCAGTGATGACTGATCAGGCTGTGTATCCAATTCTGGCAGTCCTGGGGGATGATTGAGCTGGTAGCCAAAGGCAGGCCAGGCAGTGTGGGCATAGAGAAGATGGGGCTGGGGTGAGATTGAGTTTGTATGGCTTAGGTTTAGTAGCGAGGGAGGGAGCAGAAATGCACAGAGGTGAATTAAAGCGGTCGGCGGCTGAATTAACATTCCCACAGGGTGAAGTGGATGATTTCATCGTCCCTCCAATGCTGCTCAGCAGCATCCCTTTGGGCGTCATGTCGGGATTGGGTGCAATTGATGGCCTTAGGACTTGCAAGGCTGGGCATGCAGTGTTCATGGGTGTGAGGTCTTTTAGAGTGGAGGGGGGAATTGAAGTTGGTGATGAGATGGCTGAGGCAAGGAGGGATGGGCAGTGGAGGGAGTAGGAACTCTGGGTGACTGAGGATGCCGTATGAAGGGGAATCTGCAGGGTTAAGTCCACTTGGAACATAGCGGTTAATGACGCTGATGACAGGGAAGGTGGGGTTGGTGACAAGGTCATGAATTCGCTTGAAAACATCATTGACTTCTCTGTTGCGGTGTCGCCCAACTTTCCAGCTCTTGATGACACTGGTGTTGTCTCCAAAGATGACAACATGTCGAGGAGAATTGAGGCTGTGAGGGAGGGCACGGACGAGAAGCTCGAATCCGATTGCTTCAGCCCAGGCAATGTCGCGCTTGCCCCCATTGGTCTGCCAGTCTGGTATGAGGTGCCACACTCACCACCATTTGCTGATGATGATGCCAATTCCAATGCGAGAGCTAGCATCTGAGAATGCTTGAAGGTCGATGTAGGTTGGAGGGGGGGCTATGGAGCGAGAGGCTCTGTTGGATGAGATGACAGAGAGCCACCAGTCAAGGTCTTGGTTGATGGTTTTGTCTGGGTGGTGGGGCATAAATGGCTTCTTTTCACAGACCGTGAGCATGCACTCCAAGCCTGTTAGGTATGCTTGACCCACAGGAATGACGGACGTTGTGTGCAGCAGTTTGCCATATAGTTTTTTGACATCCTCAAGGCAGTGCCCCTGCCTCACCTTCCACTCATGTATGGCAGACACATATTTGATGGATTTGTTCGGGCTTAGGGAAACGGTATGTTGCTGCAGGTCCCACAGAAATCCTATGTATATTGTTGAGTGGCCAAATGGCTGGTCTTTCGAGGTTTCCCAGGGAATGCCAAGTTCTTGGGAGACTCAATCAATGTCCTTGTTAAAGTACTAAATAGGGGCAGCAATGCCCAACTAAGGTAAAGTAAATACAGAGTACTAAGAATAGAGCAATGTCTCACCTCAGAATGCACTGCAAGTACTGAGCACAACTGAGGTGAGATGAAGGAATCGGAAGGGTTAAATAGTGACGAGGATATGCGCTCGCTAAACTCTGGAAAGGTCCAGAATGGGATAGGCGAAAATAGGCACACTGCTTTGGGAATTAACAAAGAGTGCAGCAGCACACGTTCGGAGGGAGTAGGAGCACCACCAAGCGATTGACACGAGGTAAGACTATACCATAACAGGTGTAAGTAAGTCCGAAAGAGGTAGGATGAGAAATGAGCAAGAAACAACTGGAGTTGGTCTCTGTGCGAACTCCGGAGATGTCCGGAGTTATACTTTGACAGTCCTCAATGGCGTACGTGAACTCTTGGTCATGCTGTGATCTGGGTGACATGCCAGAGAGGTCCCTGATGGGAAAACAACAAGGTTCGTTGAACTCCTCAAACGAGCTGTCGTCTAAGAGACACCCCCAGTACCAAATGTGGCTACCCTCTTTGCATTTTCCTTTGGGGCCTATGTCCACTGCCCATGCTGCTTGTAGTTGGTTGTACTCTGCACAGGCAGAATGAGGGATTCTTAGAAATATATGATCGTCTACCCATTTGTCTAGGGGACCCAATCCTTGATGACGGAAGAGATGAGCTCCTGCATCTGCTAAGTGCCCGTAACTGCCTGCTGATAGTGTTGCACCAAAGGCTGTGCATGTGTCGATGCATCCAGATGAGGATGTGGTGCGAACTACGGCTGCTGGCCATTGGGAATGATGCAGGGGAATAGTGCAATAAGCTTCCACAACATCACGTGTTGCAGCCTCTGATCCCAGGGGGAGATGGGCAATGGTGAGGTAAATGATGGAGAATTTCCCCCAGGATGCAGGAAAATCAGTGGGGTCAATGCGGGAATTAACGGAAGGGGATGGGTTCGAAGGGGATGGGTATAAGGGGAAGGAGAAGTTTTGTACTAGTCTGTATTTACCAGGTTTATCTGGTTTTGGGACGATGGAGAGGGAGGAAGATTGGTATGGGCCAAGAACATTTTCAATTAGGGTTAGGGAAAAGGGTCCAATGTATCTATCCTTATGTATCTCCTTAAATATGATGTCTTGTAGCTGAGCGGAATAAATGTCAACAGACAGGGAATTAGGGGGTGACTGTACTTGGGTAGGTAGCGGAAAATTAACAATGAATCCACAACGCAGTCCAGAGGGTATATCACTGTACTTAGGGAGTAAGCCCGCGGCGTCAAGCATGGTCTCCCATGTGTCTGGATTATACGGTGTTTGTGCTTGCCGCTTTCTGCGCTTGAGGGCATTGGATACATCAGCAAATCACTAATTTTGGGACAATATTTTATAATTATTACAATAATTATAGCAATTTGACAGCAAGTGACACCATGTTACATCATGTTACATCATTGCATGCCAACAGAGTCACACAGTCACATAGTTACAAGTAAGGTACAGTTGCATCACAGCGTCACAAGGTGTGACATCACATCACAGTGCCACCCGCTGACAGCACTACATGGTTTGACAGCGCTACAAAGTAACTAGGTAATACAGTAATAGAATAGTTACAGTAGCTACTCTTATGTCACAGTGTTACTAGATGTCACATCACGTCACAGCGCCACAACCTGACAGCGCTACTGAGTTTGAGGGCCCTACAGAGTCTGACAGCACTACATACAGTACCAGTACATAACCTAATAAAATGTAGTAGTAGATTCCTAATAGATGAGGACTTAGAGATTTTGCATGAATGGATCACATGACCTTAATTAGGATTTGATTTGCTTACATACTATGCTGCCATTACTACACACCCACTCGCCACTCCCAACTTCTCCCTCACCATTTAGCCATCGCCTCCTGCCTACACACTCCACCATCCCCCGCACACCATCCCTCGCTACCCATCACCTCATCTCCTGTGCTCCAAATGTGCCTACGCGTGCTGCCTCGCCTTGCGCACACTGCTAGCATACCACACCGAAGCAGGAGGCAAGATGGCATACCCACCACCAACCCCACATGACCATGATGACAAGGGCGAGGGTACGCAACAGTGCACCCATCACCACTGCAACGACGACGACACATCATGCCTACCCTATCAAGCCGAAGCCAAGGCAGGCACGACCACACACCTACTGCCACCACCATGGGCCCATAACCCAAGACAATGATGGGGAGGACGAGGGTATGCAACAGCACACCCACCATCACTGCACCAACAATGACACAGTGCATGCCTACCCCCTCAGTACGAGACTGAGGGGACGCAACGGCGCACCCATCACCATTGCACCAATGACAATGGCATGCCAACTACTACCACCACCACATGCCGGTGACAACAACAGTATGCAACAGCACACCCATCACCACTACCCCAATGGTGACGACAGTGCTCCCACTGCCACCCCATCCGCCTGCCCACGACAATGACGGCATGGGCAAGGGTGCACAACAGGACACCTACCACCTCAATACCAGTGACAGCAAGGGTGAGGTGGCGCAATGGCATGGTTACCATCACCACCACCCCATCCGTACACCCATGACAACAATGGTGTGAGCGAGGGCGCGCAACGGCGCACCCACCACCACAGTGCCAACGACAGCAAGGGTGAGGCGGTGCAACAGCACGGTCGCCATCACCACCACCCCATCCGCCCGCCCATGACAACGACAGCATGGGCGAGGGTGTGCAACAGCGCACCCACCATCACAGTACCGACGACAGCAAGGGTGAGGCGGCGTAACGGCATGGTCACCATCACCACCCCATCTGCATGCCCATGACGACGACAGCATGGGCGAGGATGTGCAATGGCACATCCACCACCACAATGCTGACAACGGCAAGGGCGAGGTGGCGCAGCAGCAAGGTCACCATCACCACTACCCAAACTGCACATCCACAACAACAACAACAACATGGGCAAGGGCACACAACTGCGCACCTACCACCTCAGTACCAACAACAGCATGGGCAAGGCAGCCCAACAGTGCGGTCGCCACCACCCCACCCACACACCCATGACGACGACGGCATGGGCGAGGGCATGCAACGGTGCACCCACCACCACAGTACTGACAACAGCAAGGGTGAGGTAGCGCAATGGCACAGTTGCCATCACCACCACCCCATCCACATGCCCACAACGACGACGGCATGGGTGAGGGCATGCAATGGCACACCCACCACCACAATACCGATGATGGCAAGGGTGAGGTGGCACAACGGCATGGTCACCGTTAACACCACCCCATCCAAATGCCCACGACGACGATGGTATGGGTGAGGGCACGCAACGGCATACCCACCACCACCATACCAACGGCGGCAAGGGCAAGGTGGCGCAACGGCACGGTTGCCATCAACACCACCCCATCCACATGCCCACAACGAGGACAGCATGGGCAAGGGCACACAATGGCATGCCCACCACCCCAGTGCCAATGGTGACTAGGGCAACAGCACAACGGCACATCCGACCCAACCGACGATGAAGACGGGGGTGCAGCGCCCACCACCACAAGACGGAGCGGTGGGGTACCTACCCCTGCCCATGACGATGACGAGGGCGATGCAGTGTGCCCACCATGACCCTGGCGATGAAGCCAAGAGTGCAGAAGCACTCGAACCATGATGGGCATAGGGCGAGGGCTTGCAATGGTGCATACACCCACACGTACATATGATATCGTGTAGTAGCTACAAATTCAATATAATTCAATTTTTATACAATTAGTACAGTGAGCCCAAAAAAATTTAAGCTGATGACATTGTATTACAGACATCATACGGTAAGCTATGGGTGTCACAGCTCCACAGTTTCGGCACACTGTACAGCCACACACAGGTCTGTGGCTCTGTGGTGACGCTGTGACTGAGTTGCACAGGGGGGGACCTTGGTGTAACATTGTCACACCTGTGACAACCTGTGCAGCACTGCACAGGTACTTTATGATTTGCTGATGTAGCGCCGTGTGTTGCGGATCCACAGCCTGAGCAAATGTGGGCAAAGCATTTGTGGCTGAAGCATCCATCCCACCACTGCCATCTGGTGCACAGGCATTCATTGGTGTCTTTGGCAAAAAGTTTCCGGTTGACACGCTTGGCAAACGTGTCATGTTTGCCATCCCACATTTTGTCTTTTTTGCACTCGGCAATGGGGATGTTGACATGGTAATCTGTGCCAAGGCAAACCGCACATGGGTGGAGGGGGTCTTGCAGGCCTGACGCATGCATGTGGGAGGGTCCTGTGTTGGATCAAAAGGAACGTTGGTGCTTGTGGGAAGAGTTTCCTGGTGAAGGAGGGGGGGCCCTTTTAGAGAAGGAGGGTTGTCTGTTGTGTGAATGCGGGTGGTTGGATGACGAAGATGGTTGCATGGCTGCAATTAAGGCAGACAACTTGTCTGACGCCTGATTGTGGGAACGCTGGCAGGGGGCAGTGTGCACATGGGGGAGTGGAGGGATCAGATGGTGTAGGGGCCATGCAAAGAGGAGGGCAAAGGAGCCATTGGCGGTGTGAAACCGGATTTGGTGTGGGTTTGGAGCCTGTGAAAGGGTGATGGTGTTGATGTTGAGGCCAATGCGGAAGGGAGTGGGCGTGAAAGCCGGCATGCATGTGCGTTAGGTTAAGCCACAGGGGGGTGGCATGGAGTGTAGGACATGGAGTCAAAGTAGGAGGAGAAAGAGAGGTGCGGAAGGGGGGGGTGAGTATGTGCAGATAAGGGAATGCGAGGAAGGGACTTGCCTTTTTTGCGCTTGCTGCTGCTGCTGTGGACGTGTTGTCCACTATCTCCATGTGCAGGTCGTTGAGGACTGCTTTGGTGATGTACTCCAGGTTGAATGAGCTGGTGGTGGAGTTAAGAGAATCATGCCACCATTTTCTAGCATACACTTGATAGTGGATGAGGGCGTGATGACAGTGCTCGTCGGGATGGTGGTGCCAGGTGTGGGAGCTGAGAGCAATCCAGAATTTTAAGTGCACTTGCACACGTGCTGGGGGCCAGTTGCACTCTCTCATGGTTTGTACTATGTGAGAGGTAGCTTCATCAATTTGTTCCCAAGTGAGGTCTTTGTCCTTGATGATGGATTGCTTGGCTTTGGCTGCCATGAGGGGGACCCAGGAGAGTCCGTTGTCAGTGTGGGAAAGAGCGAAGGCATTGTTGTTGGTTGAGTGAGAAGCTGACTTGGCGTCTGCAAGCCCTTGGTTGGTAAAAAAATACAGCTCACAGTAGTCACCGTTGCGTAGCTTGCACAGGGCATAGGGGTCTGGGAGAAAGGGGACATGTGCTGACATGGGGACGTCATTGAACGGTAGGTACTTGTTGCAATTCTTCTTCTTGTCGTCTTGCAATGCCTGTTCTCGTTCCACAGCTTCGCCTTGTTGGAGCTGCTCGGCTTCCGCACGCTCGTCTGCTTCACGTTGCTGGGCGAGTTCCTCATTGGCCTGAACCTGAGCATCCCAGTCAGCTTTGTCCAAGTCATTCTGAGCTTGCCATATGTCAGCGAGACGGAGTGCAGCTTGCTCATCGGTGAGTTGTGCTGCATTGATGAAGACTTGGCAACTGGCAGTGTATCAGTCATCGAGGTAGTCTGGTAGGACTGCTTCGTAAGGGTTGACGGTGATAGGCATAGTGCAAAGGAAGCAAAAAGGAGAGAGACGACATAGTACTACGCAAAGCGGGACGGTATGGGACACTGGGGGAAGCAGAGTGGGCAAGAGCAAGAGCAGTGCACCCACTCTGCTTCTCACGCATAGACTATACCCTACGATCACCTCATACCTTGGCTTACATAGGCTGGCACCTACAAGCAACAGTAAGTGGTAAGAGGTCTCAGGGAGCATTTTGCCACTCTGGATTTGCTCTCAATCTATTTGCTCTTGGATGACATGGTCCCACCCATATCACTTTTGCTTTACCACTGAGTACTGACCATTGAATTTCTGTCTTTGTTATTGTATCCATGGGTGTACTTTGAAGTGGGCCACCCTTTCAGGTCATCTGGTAGAGTCTGTGGCAGTCATAGACTCAGAGTTTTCAGGATGTCAGTGAGTGCACTTTCAAAGGGGCTGTTGGTTGCCATCACATATATCTACTTGCCATGATATTGTATTGCAGAGGCATGGGTGAGGCAGTTAATGTGAGTATGTGAGCATAGTGCCAATAGGAAAGGACCTGGTAACCACTCAAAGTCATGTTCAAATGAAGGTCAGTGAAGTTCATGTTCATTGACTTTCCCACACATCAGAACATTTACAATAATCTTTTCAGACTCCAGCACAGCTTAAGCAAGATTATTACACTCATCTGACAGCTCATCCAGCTCAGCTTGTGGAGAAAGTGCTGAAAAGCAGGAAAAGATTTTTGTAAAAGTTCTGATGCATTTCATGGTCAATGACCATGACTCCTGTTCACTGACTGGCAGAACACTGACCATGACACCGACGACAAGGGGGGCACAAACAACTGCCCAGCATGACCCACCACCAGCTTGGACAATGGGCAGACCCAACGGCCTGCACACCATGACCACATGATGGGGAGGGCAGGGTAGTGCAACAGCACATGCACCTCCCACCAGGACAATGCGTGGGAAGCACAATGGCACATGGCACCACCATCACCCACAAGACAACAAGGAGGGCAGGGTAGCGCTGTAAAGAAGAAGGATGGGTATGTGGTACCACTGTCACGTCCAGGGAGACCCTGTTGTAGGCAGAGGGGACCGGTAGAAAAAGGGTGGTGCGAGCTAGGCTCGTCCCAAGGGGTTCGTATGTAGGTA
>JBBPTV010000141.1:0-41484 GCA_038094275.1 Tubosaeta brunneosetosa
GCGGATACCAAATGCGATCGTGTACAAGTCGTACGAGTTGTCTTGGAATTGTGATGGAGGTAGCTCCTGCGCATTGCCCTCATGGAACGATACCTGTGGCGCTTCTCACCCCTCAGTGGTGTCTTTGGGCATAGCCGCACACTCACTGTTGTGGTACATTGTCTTCTTAAATCGCTTGAACCCTTCGCGAAGCATTTGTGCGTTGATGTCCACAATTTCAACACTAGTCTCCCTGTCGGCGTGCTTCTCCCGCACATGATCGAGGATACGAAGTGCGATGTCCCCTGTTCCCCCAGCGACATCAATGCAGCGAATTGGACCTTGGCGCCCAGGTCTCAGGGTAGAGACAAAGTCATCTTTCCACAACCTGTGTACGCCCAGAGACGACGCGTCGTTCATCAGATCATACTTGGACGCCACACTATCGAAGACGCCTTTCACGAGGTTTTCTTTAGATTCTTCCGGGACCGTCCTAAAGCCAAAAGAGGTGGTACGACCTGATGGTTGCGAATCGTTTGGGCTTGCCTGACCGTGGTTTTCCCGCAAAAGGAGTGGCACGACGAGTCGTTTGTTCGCCCGTCTCGTGCAATGAGAAACCCGGCCAAGCATTGAAGCGGGTTGACTGAATGCGGACGTGGTAGTTTCAGGTAGTGATCACGTGATTTAGAAGAAACAGGATAGTCGCCGAGTCGATGATCTCAAAGTCGAGCACAGGAATTGTACCAGGCTTCTACCTGGCCGCACGCATGTTACGCCTCTACTGCTGTGCTCAACTACACGATTGCTTCTATATGCATCAGACCAACCGATATTGGTGTTCTAGACGCTCCCGAACTGGCAAGGTTTTCATCATTCATGGCGGGTTACCACTTCTGCACGCGGGAAACCAGTGCGTCCTAACTGGTGCCCTAATAAGCTTAAATCGCCTTTACAAATACTCGGTTATCTTTCGATCGTGGTTAATATCCGAGTTGTTTTCAAAGGCTGCGTGTAGGAAGGAATGTGGTTCGATTCTCGAGCACCGCTCTAGTACTCGATCATCCCCGTTCTTATCTTGCATGACACTGGGTTAAGCTTGGATACAGTAGAAGCCGCAGTACGTAACCTTTCTGTCATCTGTTCCCCTCATGTAGCACGCTTCCACCGGTGAGGTGTCATGTCGGCTCATGGTTTTTAGGACCCTGATTGGACCCAGACAGTGCGGCCATGAATCTTGTCGTCATAGTGGATCTTCTCCAACTCTCGCTTCCTTGGCCGCACTCCATTCCTTAGCCGAGCATGAATAAACGAAGTGGTATTTTCACGTATTATTGCACGAGTCGGCCGAGCGTCATCAGCCACAGGTCGGGGATCTCGCCTGGATGGGTGCGTGGTTACGTAGCCGAGGAAGAGTGTGGGTCGATGCTAAAGAGTGATTCACAGATCTTATGCCGCCGGCGGAAGAGAGGTACGCCAAATCGTATTTTGTCACTGAATATTTCTGGCTATGGTAGACACTTTATTCGGCCATGTCGTGCTCCAGGGGACCCTCATACAGTTTTCAAGGGGCTATCTTCTGTTTTCTTTAAGGAGTGATTGGAAATGCAATTCTTGCTTATCAAGGTTTACATCCTAACGAGACTGCATGTTACAGTCATCTGATGGAGACGACGGGGATTATTCATGGTCCTTCAGTCGGGCTGTAATCGAGTTTCCGATGGGAACTATTGACAAAAACGAGAACAACGAGAACACCAGCATTGCCTCCCATTCTCGCTCCGTATACATGCGCCAAGCGCATTCATGTGAGCGATTTTACCCTGACGCACGGGCTACTTGCTGACAGCACGGTATTTTATTTGTGCATTGTGCAACCCACATCGTCGCTCGGTAGACATGAAAACTCAGCCCCATTGCAGTGAGCAATACGACGCTGCTGCGGCCGAGAACCAGCGCCCAGCCCTGATTAATTCCATGAATGATTGAAGCTCTAACAGCCGGCTGGGAACGATCCTCGAGTTTTGACCCTGGTTCTATGACTTGATTCTGCGAAATTTCAAACGCCAGCATGAACAATCGGGGATGCTGTGCTAAAAACGCATCAGCGCACAACATGCGTAAAGGCTACATGCATGTTTATGACTTGCATGCGCGAGTAAAAGAGGGTTCAAGCGACAGGAGTGAGACAGGCAGTGCTGTTCTACATCCCAAGGCTGCATAGTTGATTGTTGTTGGCAGACGATCCTTGGAGCTGGAATATTTCATGATTAACGGGAAAGACGATCCCTTACTGTCGTTTAGTAGACAGGACTATTGGTGTCGACTTGTTTCCTTGCACTCCATGTCCTTGAAGAACGTTGTCGTCCGTTTGTCGGCGGCTATTGTAACCGTGTAGTACGAAAGGATCCACTCTCTCTGCTCTTGGTAACCCGACTGGTGATCAGGTGACACGGGTTGCTAGCGTTTTGCTCCCGCCCTATTACCAGCTATTGAACCATCTTCCTGGTCTTCCAAGTCTACAGCATCCTTCTTTACTGCCCGGCTCACGGGCACTGGCCAGCAAGTCGTTACATCCGTACACCGAGGTGATGTACTCACATCTGACTCTCCATCCATGTTTTTCTCTTCTCCAGCTACCGGCGGCTGGCCTTTGACGGCCCATTGTCGATCATGACCACTGTTCAGGATCCGTTGCCCTTCTCTGCTCCCCGTAGCTCCCATTATAGGCGCTGCCACTCTTGTCATGTCTATGTTGCACCTGCCCGAGCGGAGAGAAACAGCCAAGATGTTCACAGCAAAATCCCTGATGACACAGGGCCACAGTAGCTGCCAATTCAGTGATTGCCGATACAAGCACAGGTGGAATGCGTCCAGCGAGCGGTTGCGTATTGGAATATATACCAGACGAGCTGTGAGACTGGGTGCATGTTTCTGGATGTGGCAGCTGATCGTTGTGTTCCGCACAGATCCAGCTTTCCGAATTAGCAGAAGGTCAACGGGCCAATCGGAGCAAAGAGGTGGGACTCCTTTGAGACCATTTCGGTTGAAGCAAAGATCTATGGACTGGACGACCGACGTAGCCATGCCTCATCGAGCATCAGCCAACCTTGCCACCAAATTAGCGTTCGGGACTTGTGTAAAGGCTCATATAAACCTCGGCAAGCTAGCGAGGACATTCAGGAAGTTTTCGGGCATTCCAACCTATTATGTCTATCAGCTAGAAGTTGCCGACGCTGGATACGGATTGCAAGCGTGAATGTAAAACTTGAGTGCCAACTTTGTGAAAGTGGTTTATCACTTAGGCGTTAGCTAGAGTTCGAAAGTGTTTTGTCCAGCTACGTAGACATTGTTCTCAGATCCGGTGAATTCAGAGTGCATGCACAAGGTTGAAGCAATACGTTATCTGGTCTTAGCGCCAGTCCTTCTGACATTGGAAATACCTTTAACTCACCATAAGCGCGGTGATTTTCCCCCAAACCACTTCGGTATGCAAAAGCATGGATAGGTTGTCAACAGAGACACTTGGGACTGTTCGAATTTGAGCGATCTTGCTCCGCTTGACTCCCAGGGTCACCTTCGCGGGTAGGAGAGCTTGTCTGCCAATCTCGCGAAACGGGGTACTCACTCAAAATACAACTTTCTCATGACGCAGGTTACCAAAGCAATAACGCTCAGGGTGTCAAACACTTGAGAACGCACATTCGTACGCTGCTGACCCCTAACTCACAGACGGCGTACGTATCTCTTTCTGGGGTAGGACCGCATCCGTGGATAACGGTGTCTTCAGATGAATGTGATCGGAGAAGCGTAGAATTCTGCGGACTACATCGGGGATACACTCATCAGAATTACCTCAGAGAACCATCCGCGGAACCCGAAATAATGAACATCTCCAAGTGATGGTGGAACAGTCTACAGATATCGGCGTGAGTAGGTCGTCACGAGAGATAGACTGGCGTAGACAGAGCGATGCATTCGTATGCATCGTACTACCACTTTGGCTTGCGGAGGTCGTTCTTTTTCTGAAGCGTCTTCTTTCCCCGTGCACCTCTGACACTTTGCAGCTCATCGAACTTCTTTTTCGCATATCTCCGTGCTTCTGCATCTTCGACGAGCTCGTCCACCAAATTCCGTTTCCGGTGTGCACGTGGAAGATTGTCGGTGCTCGCGGTTCCGAAAGGCGTGGCCGTCGGGAGGATCGTCCCAATCTGACAGAAAAGGAAGGTCAGAGCGAGCGGGGGAGACGGCGCACAAATCCAAATCGTACTGCAAAGTGTTTTGGTAGGCCTTTTATGCCTTTGCCTTCCCCGTCGTCTTTCCGGTAGAAACGCTTGGGATCTAGCTGATTACGTAGACGGAGGGCTTCGACCTCGCGGTGGAGTCGGGGCAAGTCCACCTCTGCTGGCGCCGGGAGATCGAACCAGCCCGGCCCGGCCGTCTTGTTCTTGAGCTACATCCAAGTTGAGAGAAACACCCATTAGAAAGTAGGCCCTACCGCCGTTCTCTGCTTTTTGGTGAGATGTTTCCAATCCGCGCTTGGGTCCTCGGGCGGTGCTGGTGCGGACGCGGAAGAGGACGCGGCCTCTGCTTGTGGGACATCTGGATCACGCACTGACCGTGGAGCCTGGTGGCGAGCCTTTCCAAACTCAAAGTACGGCGGAGGAAGCACACCAGGATCAAGAGACGGGAGTGGTCTGCAATCAAGTCAGGTGTCAACCCCAACGACGACCAACCTTTATACGTACTCTTCCTCTTGTTCGTCCTCGCTGTCGCCAACCTTGATTATATCCACCGCTCCGAACGCGTTACCCGCCCTCTCTTCCCGTAACATCCGGACCCTCCTCGCCTCCTCGCGTGCTCTCAGTTTCGCTACGTCAAGAAACAATTGCAGGTATTCCGGGGTGATTGCTTGTTCTTCTGAATCAGAATCAGAGTCAGAGTCAGACGCGCTGTCTGATGCTGACGTCGACGTTAACGAATCCGAGTCTGACTGCGAGCTTGTCTCGTCATCCCCTGCGAGCGCCTTGAGCACCTCGACGAGCTCGAACTTTGTCGCCGACGCTTTTTGTTTTCCTTTGTCCATCAGAGCGTTGGAAAGACTTTAATGTCTTTACGTAATCGGACGTTTTGCTCAAGACCATGGCTCGCCGACCCTCTCAAAGAACCAAGTCGCATTCCAAGCCACGCCCGGTCGACAGAAACGACAGCAAACTAAAACGATGGAATAACTTTGCTGACATTGAACTAGACGAGGAAGATCAATGTGCGTCGTTCTTCCATCTGAGACACTCCTCATTCAGACTGTTGGTCTTGTGCTAGTTCATGTAGCGAGGGACAAGATTCTGCTTGACGGGAGTGGCGACGTGGATGAGGATGAAGACGGCGAGGAAGAGGTGTTTACTTTGAAGGGTGTCTCATCCGACTCGGACGACGAAACCGACGTTGGGAGCGATGGGATGCAAGTTGACTCGGACGACTCTGAGCCCTCCACGTCAAAGGCGAGATCCAAGTCTTCCAAGACCTCACGCGAGGCGAAAAAATCGCCCGAAGAGGACGCATCCGACTCGGAAGAGGAGGAAACGTGGGGACGCACGAAGGGCGCGTATTACTCGTCCAATGCCGCAGAGCTCGACTCGGAGGACGAGGAGGCCAATGAGCTCGAAGAGCAGGAGGCACTCAGGCTGCAGGTAAAGGCGCGCGAGGGCATGTGTGATGCAGATTTCGGTCTCGAAGATGTCGTGGAGGGCGACGCCGAGCCTCCCGAGGCAACGTACACCCGTGTCTCGCCATACATACAGTCGCTAAGCATAGGCATCTAGGGAACGAGACGCGTTGCCAATTCCGCTCCCCGTAACGGTGCCCCGAGACAAACAGTCTATTCTGCGCACGCTCGAAATAGAGTCCCCCGAGACCCTGGCACTCGCGAGAGACTGGGACGACACGGCCCACAACCTCGTCAAGACAAGAGCCCGAATAGAGGCGTAAGTCGCATCCGCTCTCGTGCGCGCTCCCTCGTCACCTCTTTCTAGCCTGGAAAGCGGCGAATCCGAGGTCCTTGAGCTCGGCCTCCAACACATGTACTACCGTGCGTATCTCACAACCTCACCTCCAGTCAGCATTCCGTGTTCACCCCCGTTCGAGCAGAAGCCTTACTCACATATGCCACGACGCTCGCTTTTTACCTTCACCTCCGCGCCACGGACAAGTACGCTGCCCGGCCCAACCTTCTCCGTTGCCACCCTATCCTAAAGCGCCTTCTCACACTCAAAGAGGGCATCCACACCCTCGAGGGCCTTGGCGTCGGCCAAGACGCCAACGCGGACCACAAAGAAGAAGAAGAAGAAGAAGAAGAAGAAGAAGAAGAAGACGAGGAAGACGCGCCGACGGACCAAGAAGACGGCGACCTCTGGTCGGTCATCAAAACCCAAGGCCTCGAAGTCGGCGAACTCGCCGGGCTCCTCGAAGACGCGGGCCTATCGCTCAGCCCAAGTCCGCCGCCGCCCCCGAAACGGGAGAAAAAGAAGGCGAGAGCCGCGAGGGACGGCCCCGCGTTTGACCTCGTCGAGCCCAGGTACCGCCCGTCGCGGACACCGAAATCCAAGACGGCGGAGATACGCGGGGACGATCTGTATGGCGAGGTGGTCGCGCTTGAGTACCCCGACCTGTCGGACAAACAGGCACGGAAAAAGTCACTTCGGTTCCATGTGTCGCGTATCGCGTCGTCGTCGGCGCGCCGGACAAGAGCACGTGGTAACGCGGTGGGTGGGGACGACGATATCCCCTATAGAGAGCGGAGAAAGGAACGGGAAGCGAGGTTGGACAGGGAGAGGGAGAACAAGATGGAAAATGGTCAATTGGGTGCGAGAGGGGACGACCTCGACGATGTTGATCCGGAAGTCCGCGCACACGAAAAGAAACACAAGCGGAAACGGGATCAAGACGAGGATGCGGAAGAGGATGCGATTGGATACTATGACCTCGTGAAGCAGGCCAGTGCAATGAAAAAGGCACGGAAAAAGCAAGAGTATGAGGCTGCAATGGCTCGGTGCGCTCACTTGTGTCTTTCATCTGTATGCTTGGGAATTTATCTCACACCTAGGCCCGAGCTCGAGCCGGAGAGCACCGATGGTCCACGCTCTATCACACGCGCCATTCTGAAAAACAAGGGTCTGACACCGCATCGTCCCAAGGTCGTTCGCAACCCTCGCGTGAAGAAGCGCCAAAAGTACGAACAGGCAAAAAAGAAAGTGAGATCACAAAAAGCTGTTTACAAAGGTGGTATCGGGGATGTCACGAGATACAGCGGAGAACAATCGGGTATATCCAAGGTTGTTAAAAGCGTCCGACTGTAAATAGAGACGAGTGCGAAAAAAAAGAGCGTGGGGCACAGCGGGATTCAGCTCGAATGGAATAAGGGATTGATCCTGATGACTGTGTGAATAAATCTAACATGTGACAGCAAAGTTGGGCACGGCGGCCCGAGAAAAAGATAGCAATGTGCTAATCTTGACGAGGATAAAAAGCACCGACAAGCACAGCAATATGGAAGAACGTGAGTAGTCACAACGTCCAGCGAAAACGTAACAGCCAGATAATAATACCATACATTTTACACAGGTTCCAGCGAACCCTGGACGGTCGAAAATATGCTATTGATAACATAGGGAAGGGCGCGGTCAAGTGGACAAATACTGCACGCAAAATCCGGTTAGAGTGGTCTAGGCTGATCGAAAAAACGACGCTGACCAAAGAGTCACGATGTGCATAAACACCGTTACCGTTGCTGTTGGAAGAGGAATTGGAACGAAGGGTATCTGGGGGCGTGCGGTGAGGAATGCTGTTACTCATTTCATGGAATGAAGGGCCTTTTATCAGCGTTTGATCGTATTCGCGTCGGATCATCTGAGCAAGTTCCTTTGTCTCCTCGTAGGCGTAACTGTATTGGTCCAGACCTTCAATACAGTTCTGCACTTCGGGTCGGCCGAGCCTAGCCAAGAAGAAGCCAGCCTGGATGATACCGACATGCATGACAGCGGGGTCCAATTTCTAGCAGAGGTCATCCAAGTAGAAAATAAAATTTTGCCGAGGCACCTACCAGATACCCATTCGAGGTGAGCACACCAGCAAGCGCAGAAATTCGGAGCGAGGCGTTGAGAGCTTCGTCAAATACTTTGCGCTTCACAGTCTCCACCTGATTTATGCCACTAGGCGATAGAGAGTCAGCGCGTACACCGAACTCGTCCATGGCGCTGAATAAGGCAATCCACATCACATGGTATTGTGCATCGCTTGCGCCTAACAGACATTATCAGCGAATACAGCCAAACATCTGGAACAAGGGCATACAAGCAGACACTGCAGAGACAAAATCCCAATCGGCAGCGAGATTAGATGGGACACCGACTTTGGCCAAGTTGTCGTCCTTCCACTTGCTCAGTTCGGAGGAGTAATGAAGGGCAGCATCAACAGGAATACCCTCTAGGTCCGTGGTTGGACGCCAGAGAAGGCGCGCGATTTGGCGTGATATCCGAGCCAGGGCGTGTGCCGCGCTATAATATCCCTTCGACATAGTCAGGAAACAACGAGTCATCAAAAAGAGGTTGACTAACCAAAAACTAGGGACCGATGAGTAAAGCTCCGCAGCTTGTGGAGATGTCTGACTCACCTCGAGTTGTTCACGAGGGGAAGGTTTCTCGGGTTCCATATTCTCCGCGCCCGGTTCAGCGGTGTAGAAATCGATATCGTAATCATCATCATCACTGCGAGTCGTAGTTGACGGTAATTAAGACGTGCGCAGACACACATCAATGGAGCGAAGACACAACAAATGAGGAAATCATCGCTCACAGCAATGGTTTGCGGCGGTAATAAAACGCAGAAAACGCGTCCGCCAAACAAGCCATCCACCAAGCAAAGATCATGGTACCGCGGGTCTCGGGATCTTTGATTTCCGCCATGACTGATTTATGGTTGATCTACAACGAGGTTAAACGAAGGGATTGCGAGCAAGTGGCGGACAACCGACCTGGAGACCTAGTAGATTCCGGATACTGCAGCTGAGCCAAAAACCATGGAAACCTAGACCATTCAAGGTTAAGCAAGGATGACATAACGGGAGAAGCGGTTGCCAACCATTTTCAAGATGCGGATTTTCTGACAGAAGGAAACGGTCATGCGACGCGACAAGCGAGGAAAAGAAGGAATGCTCACGACACTGCATGGTTTCGATCAGCAGCGCGATCACGACATGATCCTTGTGTGGGATACGGTGGACCTTGGTAGCCTCGGCAATGTCACGACATCGATCAACAAGAGTTCTCGCAAGAAGGCTCTGGCCGCCGTTTCTCTGACGGTCTGCAATAAGAAGAGGGTGTTCAGAGAACTTTGCGCCCCATGCGATGACGGTGGCGATGAGGGCGGGATGGAGAGATTCATCTTGCCTTGTGCTTAAAACGGGGCGGCCGGTGGCATGTAGGTTCAAGCGCGCGCGGAATTGAAGGGGATTAAGGAGGGGAAGACGAGTATGGACGATCTGAAAATAGACCTCGACAAGGTCCAGGGCGAATCTATGGGCCGTGTCAGAAATATTTGAATTGATTGATAAGGAAAATGAAAAGAAAGAGAAAAAAAAAGCTGAAAGGAGATAAACAGGAAAGCTAGTCTGAAAAGTGCCAAGAAAGGAATGCTTTGGGGATGACGTATAATTGTGATGTGATATGGCCAATTTTACATAATAAGATGAAGAGAGACGCACTCTATTCTGAAGGTTTCCTCTTCAAGTCGAGAAGCCATCTCGCCCCAGGCGGAATAAGCCGGGGTGCGCGATTTGAATGGACCGAACCCGAAGTCGCTGCGGGTGGGATGAATAGAGATCGATGAGCGTGCGATCGATCGTACCTCGGGCCAGACTCGGGCGGGGCAAAGAGGTGGAAGAGGAGGTTCGGTGTGCTGGAGTGGGCGGTGACGGTGGGATAGCCGCCATACTTTGAGTTCCACGGAGCGACGACGCCGGACTTGTACCAAGGTGGGGTGACATTTTCGCCGATGGGCGAGTGGCTGTTGCGGGGCTTGTTTAGGGTTGGAGCGAGACGGTGTACATCAAGAAGCCTACCCAGAAGATACAGGAGATGAGCTACCGAGCGTTGACACGTCAGCACGGGTACAAAGAGTACGTCCGCAGCCAAAGATGGGGGGTAGAGAACACGTACCTGGAGCTTGTGGAGATGCCTCTTGGTCTGCGGGCGGCTGCGTTGCGCTTCTTTTCGCTTGTTGCCTGCTGGACATAATGGCTGCGAGAAGATATGAGCGGGGGAAATCAGAGCGGGGCGCAAACTGGCACCGACGTGCAGGGATAATTTTTGGACAAACAATGCTGTGGAGAGATGAGATGAGGCGATGTGGGAGGTGATTGGACGGACCTGGCACTGTGGAAATGAAGGGGAATGAGTGGAGAGAATGGAGGGTGGTGAGAGACGTACCTTGTCCTGACCAGGGATGCGATTGCACTTGACCTTGCGGGATCTGTGCTGGGTGAGTACGAGGAGAGACAAGGATGGAATTGCAGACCTGCAGGCATCACAAGCGGTGTTCTGCTTGCGTGGTGGTGGCAGCGTCTTTGCGAGCTCGTGGATCTGGTTCTGAATGAGCTGGCCGGGGAGGACAAGACCTAGTAGGAAGGAGTTGACGGTCAAGAACTAAGCTGAATAGATTAACTGACCTGGCTTAGAGAACGAGCGTGGAGAGTCGCCGTTTTGCATGATAAGAGGGGAGAGAAAATATTAATATCGCACCTCGAAGGGGGTGTCTACTTATAAACGAATAATCCAGGGGGAGACTAAGTACTTATCTTACTACAATTACTATAACAGGAAATCAAACTTACCCGTCGGAGTTTGATTTCATTCGGCACCGTTGAGTGTCGCATCACCGACCCCGCCACAGCACTGCCACACTAAACTTGCCTTTCCCTTCACGATGGTCAAAGTTGAGATTGTCGACGAGCAGAACTCGCCTTATTCCTCCGCCGCACCGTCCAGGACTGGCTCATCCGACTCGCTCTCCTCCGTCGCATCAGACGCTTCCATTCCAGACGAGTCCTTTTACGACCGTCTCTCTGCCCTCGTAGACATTGTGCCACCCACAACCAGACAGTCCATCGCCTCCTCCGTCCTCAAGACGACCTCTTTTTTCAAGAAAACGGGCAAGGTCGTCGGAAACATTGTCTGGATAGTCACCACGTCCGCTCTTCTCATCGGGCTCCCCCTCGCCCTCTCCCTCGAAGACGAGGCTAAAATCGTGCAGCAGGAACAGGAGATGCTCGCACAACAACAAGGGGCACAACAGGTCCGTTTTTTTTTCCGCCGAGTCATCCCGGATCTTCTCAGCCGTACGCTCCCACAGATGCTCTCACCCGGTTCTGCTTACCAGCCACCCGGGTCATCACCCGCACAAAAGGCCGTCGTCCCCCCAGGGTTTTAAATCCCTCTCCCACTTGAGTCGTACGCCTAGTCCTTACCACCTAGTACCTTTTTCCTCCTCACATCCACTCACTACTTGGCAAGTCATTGTCTGCATGTGTTATCTGATCATTGCTATTATAAACTCTCCCCTCCGTTGCATAAGAATCCACCAGCGGTATTTGAGCGTTCCGCCCTTGCCGTACCATGTGAACTCTCCTGGCAACGCCTTCAATTCAATCAGTCGCCCTTTAGTCAAACTCTATTCACGAACTCCCCATCACTCCACGCCCCATCTCTGCTCTAGTGATCTACACGTTGCCGGGCATCGGATATGAACCACCTAACTAGGCCTCAACGGCAGCACTACCGGGCGCTGGAAGTTGTCTCTGTGCGAATTCCTGATCAGCCGACCGGGACGCGTCGCCCGCTGAACATACGTACGCTGATCGATACCTTCGCAGATACGTGATCGCATGGTCTTCGATGGCGCTCGGGGCCACGCCAACCGCTTCCCAGTCTCCCCTGATGGCCACGTCATTCAGGTATCGCCTCTCCACCTCATCTGGGCATATAAGCGGCCACCAAACTGACTGCGCCATCTTGGCGAAAGCGAGCGCAACGCGTTTGGGGATAACGGGGGCTCGAGAAGGCGGATTGTATGTCACGGATGAGACCAAGTCTAACAGGTACTCGAATGTCACTGTCTGCGGTCCGGGGAGGGATAGGATGCCGGGCAGTTGCGAAACACCCATCAGATTAGCCAGCGCCTGCGCCACATCCATCACCTACGAATGACGTCCCATTTGAAACTAGCACAAAACCGAGGGGTATGACTTACGTGTACGGGCCTGATTTTGGTCTCTCCAAAATTGAGCTTCCACCAGATTGGCCAAACTAGTGGTGTTCACGTCAACAGGCGCAGCGTACCGAACTTTCGTCCCGAAACTTACTAGCCATGTTGTTAAGTAGCTTATCTTCGTAACCAAACATGGTCGCCGGCCGGACGATGGTGGCGCTAGGGAAGACGCTCTTGACCCGCTCTTCCCCTTCAAGCTTGGCGCGGTAAAAGACAGATTTGGAATCGGAGGACGCGTTCAAGTGAGAAACGTGCACGAAACGTTCCACCCCGACCTCGGTAGCGACCCTAGCGATTCTCTCCGCCCCAGTGACATGGACGTCGGCATACTTGAAGTTTCTGTCAAAAACGTCAACAGGTCGCAGCAACAAGGGTCGAGAAAGCACGGACTTGGTCTCATAATCCCGTCCGACAAGGTTGTAAACAATATCAGAGTGCCGCAGACATTCTGCTATTTGTTCTTCGTTTCGAATGTCCCATTCCTATAAACGTACCAAATGAATCGCGTCAGGGTGAAAATTTGGGGATTACCATGGGGACGATCTGGCCTAGATCGCCCATAGGCTTGAGGTGCCTTTTTTCGTCTTCCTCGCGGTAGGGGACGACGACCTGGGTGCCCATCCGGGCTGTGTGCGGCGTTGGGGGTCAGTCGCCACGCACGCAAGGACGGTTGCGTACCGAGCTTGGAGACGAGATAGCGCCCGAGGAAGCCCGTGCATCCAAAGACGGTGACGACGTGTCCGCTGACGGCGCTGTAGCCCGGTATGCCAGCGGAGACGACCGCTTTCCGGTTGGGCAGTGTGACGACGTCGTGCAGCGCACGCTGAAACGCGTGAGCGACCGGCTGAGCAGAACACCGACGAGATACCTTGCGCTGAGCGACGAGCGCGCGCTGGGCACGCAAGAGGTGTGTGTTGGACAGCATCGAGGACGACGACCGAGTGCGGAACCAAGTCAGTCTACCGGAAAGTTCCGAAGCCCGCTTCGGTCTACCAATGGCTCAAGGCAACGCCAAACTACAGACGAAACCGCCGTCGTCCAAGGCCAGACACGCTGCGAAAGCCGCTGCGGCCCCAAAGAAGGGGCGGCGGCACGAACCACCCAAAAAACCAGCTCTGATCAAGCAAGCTGGCGTGCGCAAGGTAGCGTACGGATGCAGGCCTCCTTACACCTCTCACCAACGCCACGGCTCAGGCACTCAAAGCCAAGGTCACCCGATCTATTGAACAGCAAATGGTATCTGCTGCATCTTCTGGAAAGCTGACGATCATGAAAAACGCTGCCCCAGAATCGTGCGCCACCATCTCTGTGATCACGCCCACACTGACCGTACAGTAGCAGAGATTTGGACAAGGGCACGAAAAATGCACAGCGGTGATGGCACGGTCGCCATTTTACTCTTTCCGAGAGACGGCGTTTTCACTGCCCCCATGGCCGATTTTCTAAGTGTGCCATCACCCCTGCGTTGCAACTCGACAGGAATAATATTGGCACATGTGGTCCGAGGGCTTCTTGGCTGTGGGGAACGGCAATCTGAGACATATCATAGTGCAGACGGGCTAGGTCGAGCAAGGAAAATTAATATGAACTACTTTGTTTGCAGCACGGCAATGTGTGCAAAAACGGGTTAGCTGAGTGGAGGAAATGATGCGATGTCATGGCGAAGCGTGATGAATGAATTGATGGCATGCAAAAAGCGGGGAGGAGAGAAAAGAAAAGAAAAAACCCCGCTCCATGTTGCGGGAAACAAAAGAGGTAGTAATGCAATGCGTTGAGTATGCGTGGATTGCAGAAAGTATGCGGTGCATGCGCGTATGGAAGTCATGCATTTACCTGTGAGACGTGACATATTGTGATAGAGCAGGATTGGATGTGTGGTGGGCATTAACATTGCATGGTGTGAGATGCTTTTGAAAAAAAAAAGAGTCCAACGTGATTTTCCGTGGAGTTCATCTTCGTTCCCTGACAAAAGGAACGCCGCTCGCCGCTTGAAAGAGTGCGAACTTGATTTGAGAGAGTGCGTCCCTTTCATTAGGAGCCAAAAGAGCAGGAGATTGCGAATCGACAAACAAGATGACTTTGTTGATGGCATCCTCTACTTCCGCGATGTCGGGAATAGTATTTCCACTTGTGATAGGAGGGGCTGGCTGGTATACGACAACGGAATCTGGATATGTTGCAGTAGCATCCGCATGCGCAGACAAGGGGACCTCCTGTTGCTGTTGGATATGTTGTTGGGCCGATAGCTGGAGGGCGTTTTGATGTACATCCGCGACAGCTGGCTCGTGGTGACGGTCCTCTTGGGCCGGGAATGGCTGCTGAGAAAGCACGTTGTGCTGTGAAGATGGATGAGACGAGATTGGGGTACCATTTGTCGACAGGGGTTCTTGCTGCATGGTCCATATAGGTGGAAGCGGATTGTGAGAAGAGGAAGGATCTGTCTGAGGGTGGGACGGTCCTGGAACGGGATGACTGTCCTGAGGAGGATCGAGATTTTGATCGTCTTCCGACTCCATGTCATCGTCGCCATCCTCTGCGGTTGTCGAGTCCCGTCGGGCGAGAGCATCAGATCTCGACTCGAAGGCAGGGTTAAGAGGGGAGAGTACA
The DNA here is from genome assembly GCA_038094275.1 of Tubosaeta brunneosetosa. Taxonomy (NCBI): domain Eukaryota; kingdom Fungi; phylum Basidiomycota; class Agaricomycetes; order Boletales; family Boletaceae; genus Tubosaeta; species Tubosaeta brunneosetosa. The sequence continues at coordinate 14,902 of JBBPTV010000141.1, forward strand.
CTTTCGTTGCTACCTTTGCGAAGATGCGTGGCACCGACGCCGCGGGTACCACGAAGGGACTTGTGGCCACCAAGCCAAACCCCCTTACGGATGTTATGGCGATGCTTGAAATTCTCGACCCATCCAGAACTAGCCTTGAACCTCTCGTCGGGAATTTGGAGACTCCGTGCTGTTTCCTTGGCTTTATTGCGTATGAGAGCGTCTGTGAGAAGGGTATTCTGCTGCTTCATTTGGAGGAGCCAGCTGACGAGCTCTTCTTCGACCTCGGGGAATTTGGAAGGCCTTGGTCAAGCTTTAACGAGGCGCTGTTAGGAAAGAGCTGGGCTCACCTATGCTTGGCGACACGCATGTCGTCGTCTTCTGGGACGTTCATCCATTTTGTTTTGTGTTTTAGGATTTTGCTGATGGTACTCCGTTCGACACCATAACGGGCCGCGATGTCTTCCTGGCGAGCGTTGGGATTCTCCTGGTGGTATACGCAAATGGCCTTGCGGTCTACATTGAAGAGACGCTGTTTGCGCTGCTTTGCGCGCGGAACGACCGGTCCGACTGGTGGGGACGGAAGGGGATACGCTGCAAAGGTCTGTGAATTAGGAGCAGCAGAGGTCGCTGAGGAAATAGAGGTCAGGGCAGAAGCGACACTGAGAGCGGGGGAAGCGGAGCGTGGATTAGAGGTCGAGTACGACGAGGCGGATCTGGAGTGAGTGGGATAGAGAGAGAAGGGAGAGCCAGAGACGGGTGTCGGGAGATAGCGGGGAGAGGAGAGCGGCATTGGGGTACCATTGGATGGGAGTGGATAGGTGGGGGGACGTTCCTGGTAGCGCGCCGAGTCGGTGGCGCTGACGGGTGTCTGTGGACGCGAAAGAGCACTGGCGGGGGACATGAAGTACGCGGGCTGGAGGGAGTTCAAGCATTGTTAATAAAGACAATACGAGACAATACGGACCTCGTCAGAGTCATGTGTCGACGGCTGGTGGTCTCTCCTTATGCCGAGGTGGAGGGTGGAATGGGCACGTGCCTGTCTGCTACGCGTGATGCGTGCAGGGCCGATGCTGGGCGGGATCTGCGTCGGGATGGCCAAGGCGGGGTGCATGTTCTGGTCGTTGCGGACGGAGGGGGACTGTGGGTAGGAGTAGGCATGGTCTGGCGTGTACGGTGTCGGGGAGGCGTACGGGTCGTTGGCGGGGCTGGGGAAGACCTGGTCGGTGGGTGAATGCTGTTGCTTGAGCCACGACGGGTTGCTGTGATTATCTGGGGAGGAGGGGGAGTAGACTGGGAGAGAGTTAGCAGGAGCGTACTGTTCCATCGGACCCGATGTGACGCATCTGGTCGTAGTCGAAAAAGACGTGCCAGGGCCGTCCGTGTTGAAGGTTTTATATCAGATCGTACTCAACGCGCTCCTCGTTGCCCTCCAGATCGCCCCAGATGGGTCTGCCGACAACTTTGTCTTGCCCTGCCTCGTTGCCAACAGCCTACTGACCTCCCTATTATCATCATACCTTTACAGGCCCTCTCTCCCCCTCGACCTCGGAAATGAATCGCTCATGTCGACTCTTCTATTCACTCCACTCGCATCATGTGGCTCTCCACTTTCGGTCTCTCCCCCGTCAATGAATCAACCCAGTTCGTCCCACGTAGACGCACTTTGACCTTCCAGGCCCCTTCCCAGCCCGCCTCATGCATCATGTCCTCTCTTCATATCAGATCGCCAACGCCTCACCTCCTTCATGATCCGAGCGAACCTGGAACTGGAATGACTGTGTGAACCTCTTCTCGTCATCCAAGATGCGTCCTTACAGATCGGCGACGTCTGCTGCCCGGCCCAAGGCCGCCATTTTACGGGAAAACCACCAGGTCGCCGCACTGTATCTCGTTCCGTACAGCCTCTTGTTTGCTCTGGCTAGTGTTGACTTGACACCCCTGGATATCAGGTCTTCCATTTTGATGCGCGTGGTTCGTCGTCAAATGCGACTGCGCCCGATATCCAAACGGTTTGGTTTCCCATTGACTTCTTCGGCCGCCTCTGTTTGCGTAGCTGCGCGGTGTCAACCACCCTGCGATGATAGACTATCCTGCCCCCCCCACACTCGTTTCGCTTCCGAATTTGTTCCACCGTAACGTGTGCAAACCGTACCCACCGCACGCGCAAGTTCTAGATCTGCTGTTTCAATGTGGATACCCTGCTTTAGTCACCGATAAGCGCACATCAACGCAAACTGTGATACACAAGGCTGCCGGGCGGTGCGCCAGGATTTTGGCGCGACAGGGGTGTATTCTGAACCGGAAAGGCCGTCTATCACTGCTCAAACATTGATGATGGATGTGGGCGGTGTCACGTGAGACTACACTGGGCGTGCACAGGATTGGACGGTCAAGTGAGCGGAGCACCGCTGAAGAGCGGCACTTCTCGGAAGTCTGTCGGAATTCTCCGGGCTGTTGAGTGGCTTTAAGCAGCGCAATGGCTGGCGAGTCACCCAGTCTACTCGCTCATGTCGACGTTGATCAGGATCACTGTTCGCCAACAGCCACCGTCTTTCCGCTCTGCCCTGCTCAGATGCGCCTGCTCAAGCACCCCTCGCTTTCTTGGCCCGCGATCCGCTGTGCACTTCCATTCCGGGACAACCGATCACAACTCACTTGTCAAAAAGCGTCCAGATCAGCAAGCTGACGTGGGCACAGAAGGATTCCACACAAGTACTTCAGCGTTTCATGTCCCAAGTCCATTTCTAATTGGTTGTCACAGAGGATAAAAAAGCATCCCAATCCGTGTTGACCCAGGTTGATGCGGTCAGCACAGTGCCTCAGGAAATACGCGGGGATTGGGTTCTGTTCCACCCAGTGTACTCCGAGGAGGAGATGAAATCCGTTCAAGTACGTCGCATTCCTACACTGATCTTCTACATTTTATGGCCACTCGTCTATGCTTAGATCCTCCACAGAGATGCAAAGACGCTCTCGGATAAGATTGCTTACAATCTCGTCAGGCTGACAAGGTTCAGTTCCATCTCTGGCCAGGGACCCTTGTATTAAGAACTGCACTTCAGGTGGGGATTCGATTTTGTTTCGGGGTACAAACACAAGACAATACCTCGCGATCATAATATGACCACCCAAGAGCTAAAGGAAAAGGGCTACATACTCGGCGAAGAAGCCTGGCTGTCACGCATCTTGTTCCTTGAAACAATTGCCGGCGTACCCGGCATGGTCGCGGCGATGCTCAGACATCTTGGCAGTCTTAGACTCATGGTGAGTGGCCCATTCCTGTGGCTCGCCTCGGGAAGCCAACTATCTTGCCTTTAGCGTCGCGATTCTGGGTGGATCCACACGTTACTCGAAGAAGCAGAGAACGAGCGGATGCACTTGATGTATATAGTCATCTCTCTCGCTCCTTCCTAGCTGATTACTGATGCATGCTTACCGCCTAGGACCTTCATGACGCTCAAACAACCCACCTTGTTTTTCCGTGCACTGGTCCTTGGCGCACAAGGCGTTTTTTTCAATATGTTTTGTACGTACGCCTCGTGTTCTCCTGGCCTTGTCTCATGCACCGCCCTTAGTCCTCGCCTATATGATCTCCCCCCGATCGTGTCACAGATTCGTGGGACACTTGGAAGAAGAGGCCGTGATGACATAGTAGGTGCTGTTTTCACGAGGCGATTCTCAGCTCGTCTGATCGGGTTGCGCAAGTACGCGATGCATACAGGATATCGAAGCTGGCCACCTGCAAAAATGGGCCGACATGCCGGCACCTGCGATTGCCATCGACTATTGGCGACTTGCTCCAGATGCCAAGCTTCTTGATGTTATATACGCCGTCCGCAGCGACGAATCCACGCATCGGTTTGTCAATCATAGTTTGGCCAATCTCAGCCCTTCCAAAGATGTGAACCCGTTTGCGTTCCGTGAGCCCGACATGTTTGTCAAAGGCAACAAGTTGGGGTGAGTATTTCCGCCGAGGGCAGTGATTTGCGGAGATTGATGTTTGCTGCAGATTCGAGAGATCTGAAGCGGAGGAGTTTGTCCAAGAGTCGCACGACATTCTCTTCCGGGGTAACAAGTCGTCGGAAATAAAGCCTTGACTCGTTGCAAGACATTCATCGTTGTAGACTATCGTTCTGTTTTTTTTAATTGTCTAGACTAGATCACCGCTCAGTAAAATACAAGTATAGTAATCCCTCTTGTGACGTCACGGCCATGTTGGTCTCCTCCCAGGAAGCGAACTAGATCAAGTTCACTCGCTCGACGACCTTGAGATGACTCTCCCCGAATCTTCTTCTTCTGACCCACCGCGCACCGCATGTGCTTCCTCGTCGCCCCGCCTCTTCATCGGACCCTTGCCGGACAAGCTGCTGGTCGCCATGCACGAAATGGTGCAGCTCCCTGACGACTCCATTGACCCCTCCTACGTCTCTGCCGTGCGCGACGTCTTGGACCGCAACGCACGCGCCTTCTTCCTCCGCCAGGGTGGCAAGCCGGAGGACTGGGGCGAAGCCACCCAGGTCAACGTGCGCGACGAGCTTATGAAGCGGTGGCAGGACTGTCCCTGGACACGCGCTCTACGCCGCCACCGTGCGCCCGGCGTGACGCACTGGGTCGGCACCTCGTTCGAGGTCGGGAGCATCCTGGGTGTCAACGTGCTCGATTGCCATGCGCCAACGCCCGTGCCCTCCCTCGTCCCTGAGCCCCAGCCAGAGTCACACGCGCCCTATGCATCGACGACAGCGCTGTCGTCCATCGGTCCACGCTCCTATTGGACCGCACGGACACACCTGCCCCCGTCGTCGTCCCAAACTCCACAGGGCTCGCCCTCTACCGCCAGTCTTACCGAGCAATTTGGCTATGGAGACTTGTCTGCGTTTGCTTCCGGCACCCCGCTCCTCGCCACAACTTCTGCACCAGCCCTGTCGACTGAAGTCGTAACACAACAGGGGAGTGATGCTCCTAGGTCTATCTTGAAACATCCGGGGACGTCGCCCAGTAAACGGAAAACGAAGCATGTCGGTGTTTCCCTGCTAGACAGGGATGTCAGGCGCAAGATGTCACTCCGGCCAAAGGAGGGTGGACCGTCTCTTGAGTCCGGAAAGTTACCCTCGAATGACGACGAAACGCCCGTCCCTCCGTCTCTTGTCCTTGCAAGGACGGGAAATGAAGTGGCCGAGTCCAGTGCTGGGGCAACCATGGACGCACTCCCTTTGGACCTGGCTCCCGGCGGAGTTTTTCTCCGAGGTTTGTGCGACTCTTTTGTTGCACGTGTTGTGGTCTTGACAGTATTCAAGATAGAATGATGGTTAGAGTTTGCTACACCAAATCTGAAACCCTTTCATCCCATTTCGACGAAGCTCAAAACCGCCAAACGACCCATATGTTTCATGAAGGTTGCATGGAGTTTTTGGTCGTGTGGAGAAGGGACATGCTAGAGTTGTATGAAGATTATGTGAGCTCGACGTGCTGTCCTACTTCCCCTCCATGCTGAACACATTGAGCAGACCCTTCCGGGGAAAGAGTACATTACGGGACACAAACACCTCGCTTTTCTGATCCCCCTGACTTCGGAACGGACCTCGGTTTCCTTGTATTCTTTTGTCGATCTTACATTTTGCATATTGTGTCCCCCGACGCCTGTGCGGGAACGACGTTCAAGCTCACGCGCCTTTTTGCATTTTGCAAAGGAAGGCACAAATGTTTTTGTGTTCAAGCACAAAAGTCGGAGTAGAGCACGAGATTGGTTATGGCATCTCTGGTGGGTATTCCAAGTTCACTATGCCGTATCTTCCTTGACAACACTTTCATAGGCGACGTCTCGGGGGAAAGATCCCTCCTTCCATCGATGTTCGTTGTCCCGAGGTTGATATGCGCATTTGGATCGACGTTCCAGAGCCCGAGGTCTGCGACTTTGACAAAGTGTATGGTGCCCTCAGTTATAGAAATATTATTGATTTGGTGCAACGCTCGCTTTCCTCTGAACATGGATCTTCTGGCCCTGTGTCGAGGAGCTGGAAAACCGTTGTAGAGCCCGAGCTGAAGGCTGGAAAGAAGCTTCAGCTCGCTTGGAGATTCGGTGGACAACTTGATTGGGAATGGCAAGAACGAGACGTGGAGGAAAATCCGCGGCCATGGGCCGTCGTTTCTGGATTGTCTCTTCGTCAGGTTCAGTTTGCTTTTCCATTTGCTTTACGCGGGGGCCTGATAGATACCGTTGGTTCGTCAGGGTCATCGGCCGGCTCACCTCGAGCTGCGCATCGCGGAACATTTCCCGAATTGTGTTCGCGACCAGAATAGCACGAAAATATACGAACCACCGGCCATCGAAGGCTACCTCGACCGCCACAGGCAGCAGGGCCGTCATCGTGTGTATCTTGTGACGCACGGCGGCAGTTTGCTCTCCCTGTCGTCAGCAGACGCAAATGCACCGCTCCCGCCGAGCGCGCACCTCTCGCGTCTGATGTCCGGGTCAAAACCAGGCGTAGAAGAGTATAGCCAGATACTTTTCGAGCGCGAAGTTTGGAGAGGCTCCGAGCAAATTCGCGCTGCTCACGGTACCTTGGATCTCAGAAGCATTTCCGCCGTACGGAGAGCATACGGGCCACTGTCCGATGACAATGGTGAGCATGTCCTGCATGATGCAGTGGATGCGCAGGATGGGGGTGGACACCATGGACACACTCAGGCACATGATAGAGCGCAATTGCACCTCAGGCGGTCATTCGAGGTTGTCCTTGCTTCCGGTGCGGTCATACGGTACGAGGTGCGTTCGTGCATGCCAGAATCGTATTTTCGATGACGTCTGACGGATGTGAGTAGGCACACTCAGCACAGGACTGTATTGAATGGGTAACGAGGCTTCGTGCCCTCGTTGCATACTGGTCCCAACGCCACCATATAGATGTCAGGGATGAGATGGATGCCGCGTTTGCGGCGAGTACGCGTGCACGGCTGACGCCACGAACAGCGAAATGTCCCAACGGCTGTGGACACCCACCCCCGCCAGAACCACCCATCAATTCCGAGTCACCCGTACTGATGTCATTGTACAACTGGTGCCCGTTGAGTGCGTGCAGGAGCATCGTCAAAGCCGGCAGGGTGTTCACCCGAAAGGGGCTAAGGGGACAGTACAAGTAAGTACACGCATGTCTTCGCTTCTCTTTTCATTGAATTCATGTTTGCAAGGCTCGTGCAACTGTTTCTCATACCCGGTCGATTGGTCAGGTACAACGTGTCTCCGACCACGACACTCCACCATCGCAACTCGAAAGACATTGGGCTCCTTGACGCTTACGTCTGCTCGGGGTATTTTGCCGCGCTCGCTCTCCGACCGAGCGAGTACAGCCCCGAGTTGCCTCACCTGCCACGGCGGTACCATGATGGGTTGGAGACGGATGATCGGGAGGAGGACGAGCTGTTTGTGATTTGGTATCGCAAGTCAACGCCCCCGCCGGTGGTACCACTGGGAGAACGGCCGAATGCGCCAGCGGGTGGATTTCACGCTGCGCCGCCTATACCTAGTTTGTCTAGGAGGGGCCATAAGATGATCGTATTTAGAACGAGGAGCAAGGTGGAACGGGACGCGTGGTGTTGGGCGTTGGGGTGCGAGATCGAGAGGGTGGTGCGGAATAATAGTGACAGGGAGCGGAGGGTGAGGGAGGCGGGAGGATTGGTTGAATTGTCAGATTGAAAGTATTTATTGGAGTTCTTGTCAGTTCTGTCGGTGAACTCGACGGTGAGTATGCTCACATTATGCACGGTATATACTATCATTAGCGATAATATGGTTTATTCAATCACCTCGTCGTCGTCTTCCTCGCTTTCTTCCTCTTGTCTCCGTTGCCTCCTCGCAGCAATCTTTGCCCTCTTCTCCAGTTCCTTGTCGGGTTTGAGACTGGCTATCGTGATGTGTGTATTGCAGCCAGATGCGGGACAGGTTGCGCCACGTCTTCCTGCTGTCCGTAGGAACTCCTCAATGGCGAAGCGGGAATAAGAATGACCACACGCTTGGCTGTGTGCGACAATATTCAGACCGTCAGATAGCAAAGGGTGCAGAACGCTTACGAGGTCATTGGGTCCTTCAAGATGGTGAGTGAAATGGGACATCTAAAGTCTTGGGTAACGCCGCCAACTTCCAGGTCTTCTTCGTCAGGATCGCCATCCTCTGCGGAATATTGTCAATTGTATGATATGGTGTATTTTCGCGACAGACCTCTCGGAACAAGCTCGTTGATAGGAGGGATCGCTTGTCCAGGATTTTGTACCTCCTAAACACTTGATGTTAATGGCGTTCGTGAGGTTATCGAACCGACATACAAATATCCCCTGTTTGAATTTCACATATGGATCCGTGGAAGCGTACTTCTGACGTGTGGTCTGCTTGTTATATTCATCCATCTGTTGTATGACTTGGCTTTGATACGTCTCAAGGACACTTTCCTATGGGAAGCCATGTAACGATCAAAACAAGCCGCACAAGCACGGTCACGCACCACGACCTCTCCACGCATGACAGCTTGGTGAAGGTTGTTCAATGTTGTCTCATGAGAACGCATTTCTTGGTCAATATCAAGAAGCTTCTTCATGATTTTATCAACTTCATCCAGCGTCTTTGTTACCAGCGTCTGCATCAGCGGCAGACATAGAGGACGACAACACTTACCCCTCCAGTATCCCCAACCTCCACCACGTCTGCAAGTGAGATCGCGACGTCCTTGACAAGCCGGAAGGAACTTTGGTGTATTTGCTTTCGGATCATTTCCCAGTCTTGGGCTATTCCGTGCAACTTGGCACCCTCTTTTTTATCCAGAGGCTGGTCATGAAAGTTTTCAACGTCGATTCGGCCGTCGTCATCGCCATCGTTGTCGTCATCATTGTTGTTCCGAGCCTTTGATGGGCCTGCTGCGGAAGCCGGGGCTTTACCGCGTTCGACCTTCGGTTTCTTTTCTTTCTTTACCGTCACCTTTTTCCGGACAGGCTGTACGTCTTCCTCAGAGCCTTCGCCAGTGTCAACATCATCAGCATTACGTCGCTGCGGGGGAACATCTTCCTCTTCTATGTCGGACGACGGTGCTGGGCGTCGACGACGGGACTTGTTAATGGCAGGCATTGCGGTTGCTGAGGAAAACTGATGCAGCGCGCGACGCGCCTATAGGGGACTCTAGGGCCGGCGCCTACGCGCATGGACTTACATAATCAGTCATACAAGTTAGCAAAGTACACCGGGTACTTACCCCAATGCTCTCGCTCTTTCGCAGCCTGTCTACATGCTCTCTCATACCCCCCGTTCTTTCCTCATCGCGGGCATTCAGTGCCTCTCCGTTTCTCTTCGTCACCCTCAACCAGGCCATGCGTCGCAAGAAACCTCAGAAACTCAGCCCTCCAAAGTCCCCCCTCCTTGACAGCTGTCCTCAGAAAAAGGGCGTTTGTACCCAAATTTTCATCATGAAACCGAAGAAACCGAACTCTGCCAAGCGAAAGGTTGCTCGCGTCAAGTTGTCTAACGGGAACTCGATCATGGCCTACATTCCCGGAGAAGGGCACAACTTGCAAGAACACAGCGTGGTCTTGGTGCGTGGCGGTCGAACGCAAGATTTACCTGGTGTCAGGTAGGCCCGAGATAGCGCACCCGCGAGAGGATATTGAAACATGCATCGACAGATACAAAGTCGTTCGCGGCGCACTAGACTTTGGTGGTGTTGTCGGTCGTACACAATCGAGGAGTAAATACGGAGGTGTGTACATCGATCTCCTTATCGATTTTGAAATTCACATTTGCGTCAGTTAAGAAACCGAAGAAGTAGACTATATATGTTTGATCTCGTACATTCTATCATAATCTCTTTCTTCTACGTATGTGGGACTCTGAAGAACAGGTAACACACATTGTTACTAGTTTCCGATCGAACCAGTTCGGTGAGCATTCAGAACCTCTAAAGCTGTACTTGATCGCTTGTTACTTGTTTTGGAGCCCTGATGTCCAGAGAGGTTGATCCTCAGGGTAAAGGACTTGGGCGGGTCGGCTTGGTAGATGACCAGTTGGACCTTGGTTCGTATAAGTTGCTTTATCAGGTTACTGGGATAATTCATGATAGGATGAACCTGGCAGATCATCAAAGGCGTAAGCGTCCGACTTTCAGAACCGACGGTATCAGGCGAGCCCAAATGGACAATTCGGTACCGCTATTTTCTACTCACTTCCCAGGATTCACCAGTTACCCTCCCGATTTTCATTTTCGACGTCACTGAATGCTTTCGATATTTCTATAGGGCTACTTTCCTCCGTCCCACCTATCGCCCGAAACCTTACTTACGCTGATGCCGTAGCTTTTCCTTTTATAAACGGGTAGCTGTGATATGAAGACAGCGACAATTGGTCGCTATCCCTAATCGTTACTCTCCCGCGGCCACAATCATTGTATCTGGTTAATGCCTCCGCGATCATCTTCGACGGAACATTGCAGGCGACCAGCATTGCCGAAGGTTATGCTAAAGGACAGATCCGGGTACAAGATATTGCCAGCCTGCTCTGTGACACGCCTGCCTGGACCGCCTCCCAAAATCCTCCCCCCGGCCAACGACCAATTGATAGGCTTGAAAATGTAGATATCATTCGTGTCTTCACTTCCTGAGATGTGGGGCGAAGAAACGTAAATCTGCCTATCAAAAATTCTACCCCGTTCGTCCTGAAAGTGTACCCGAGCCTTCGCATCGTTTTCTTTTCGGAGGGTGTTTGTTCCGTTTCAGTCCCCCATTCTGGAATTCAGAGGACCCTTCAGTGGTGGCGTGATCAATCACCTCCTTCGCACGGACTTTGGCAAGTAAATACCTAGCCGAGTGGAGCACACAGGCACACGTCTGGGAATTCGCGTGATGGATGTTCCTGGGGCAACATGGGTTGAAGTCACATATATTTCTGTGCTCATTCTTTTCACCATTCACTCACTTAGTGTCCTGCCTCGCTTCGCTAGGTACGTGATATTCAGATTATGTTAGGCTAGTCAACCTTGACTTGGTTTTTCATTGCAGTGACTACTCTACCTCAGACGCTCTGAATGGACCATAACGACTCTGGCCAGTCCCTACTAAAGAAGGGGCCTACCACAGCCAAGCCGACCTGGCTTGGTGACATCGCTGATGTCTTCGTCCTTTCATGCTCTTTCCTCCTTATCACGGCATCTATTACCCTAGTAATTCTCGTGTTCTATACCCAAGTGACTTTCGCAGGGGGATCCCCGCCCCATGCTTTGCCGATCTTCCAACGGATAATCTCTGCCCTTTCTGTCACCATTGCCTCAGCTATGATAATGGTGGCCGGGAAGCGGTATGTACTCTTCAAGCTCACCAAGGGTGGTATTCGCAGCCAAAGGGTCGCCGTCTACGCTAGTCCGTCCATCGGTAACCTTACCCAGTACTTGGTCCGCCATGGCTTCGAACTACCCTTGCTAGCTTTGTTAGCTACCTGGGTACTGGGATTGGTGACCGGGTTGACTGTGAACAACGTATGGGTGCTGCTACCTGCTGTACAGCAAGCGTCCGTGAAAGTTCCCTCTGGCCAGTTCAATGCTTCGGTGTCCTCAGTATCACAGTTCTAGCCGGCGCTTGGACAATTATCCTACGTCATGGGATCGATATGTACAAATAACAGCGCTGGGCTAGTCAAGATCGGGGATGACTTGAAGTTGGCATCAGGGCATTCGATGGGGATCCTCTATTACCCTCCAATCCCAAATTCCATTCCTAACAGCGGCTTCTCCTTTTCCACGTCATTAAATGGCTTCAATATTTCCATGGAACCACTACTTTCTGCCATCCCGCCCGCTACAGAGTTCATCTGTGCCGACGCCAGTGGAGCTGGGTACAAAACCGGCCAAATATGGTATGAAGACGGGGGAAATCAAACGGTATCCATAATCACCAATTCCTCATGGCAACCGCAACCCTACCGCTTGACTGCCTCTGCAGTAGTCTTTGATGGTATATTACAATCCAAGGGGTACGCTACCGAATTTATACCAAACGGGAAGACAAGGTCGATTAAGATGCCCGAGGACAAATGGGGTCGGAGCATTGCCAACTTGGTCTGCAACGCCACGTATCCCTCCGGCACCTGCTCGCTCTCCAGTGGAACTTCCCTCCTCAGCTTTTCAGTGTGGGTCAACGATCAGGCCTCTATGTCCAATGATACTTCTGCGGTGAGGACCTACTGGAGCACCGCGATGGGGATGGCGATGGGCGCCTACAGCTCGGTATGGTACGATATTGGCACCACGCAAAACACGACCGTCACGGTCTACAATGCCCCCGTGTTCACGGTGAGCTATCCCATATACATTCTTATCGCCAACATCATGGTGTCGGTAATTATGTTGGTTGTGGTAGTGAGATTGCGTATGGCGAGCCGTCTTGGTGCTGACTTCATGAATGCTCCTCGTCTATTGTTGGACCCATTGAAGAACCCAGAGTTGTTCAACACGACTCTTGGTGATACTGTGGAGGCGCTTAGGGACCCATACATGTTGGTGAACCAGAACAACGAATTCTTACTCAGGGAGCGATCATCGTCAGAGAGCGCAAAGGAGACGTGACATGGTTTGTAAGTGTATCGATGAATAGTGACCGCGCAAACTCACTTGCCCGGTGCAGGCTTCATCTCCGTTGTGGTTCCTGATGTTTTCCCGATGGAACGCCGAGGGAAAATTGCTAGTCGTTTAACTGATATCATGTTCCGTAACTTCAAGCTTGACTGTCTAAATGCCTAATTAATCTTGTTCGAGTATGTGAAGGAAACTGCAGTTCAATTGTAAGTGCCAGCTAGTGCATTCTTCGCGATACGCAAGTGACCACATAGAGTTTGGCATCAACGAAGACTTTGCCAGGTCAGGTACGTGATAAATCGATGAATGAATGATTCTTGCCATAGATATTGGCATCGCCGCTCAACCGCCTCGAGCCACAGCATATTTCGGAAATAAATGGCTACATCTCTCCGCCATTCCACTCATTTCCAAGTTTCCCTGCCTTGATTCGTACTCTAAACTCTACTAGGTGACCCTGGAATCGTCAATGAAGCATTTGTCAATGTTAACCACATCTTTTTGGCAGCTTAGATGAACCGGAACGACTCTGGCGAATCTTTGCTAGAGAAATGGTCCACCGCAATCAAGTTTGCCTGGTTCGGCGATATTGCTGATATCTTTGCCTTGTTGTGCTCTTTCCTCCTGACCACCGCATCCGTCGTCCTCGTCCTTGTCATATTCCATATCCAAGCGACCTATGCGGAATCAGCACCCATACCCAAACATTGTCGATCTTGCAACGAATCATATCTGCCCTCTCAGTCCCCGTCGCGTCTGGCGTGGTAATGGTGGCTGGAAAGCGCTATGTGCTCTTCAAACTCACCAGGGGAGGCATTCGCAGTTAAAGAGTCGCCGTCTACGCCAGTCCGTCCACAAGTAACCTTGCTGGTTACTTGGTGTGGCATACCTTCGAACACCCGCCCTGGTTTTGTTGATTGTCTGGGCACTGGGATTGGCGACTGGGTTTACCATAAACGACGCATGGACTATGGCACCCAATGTTTTCACCCTGACATCTGTGCAAGTCCCCTTTGGTCCGCTCAATGCTCCGGTTGAGTCACTCCTCGTTCCGGCGCTTGGGCAGTTAAGCTATGTCATGGGGTCAGTATGTTCAGGGATAGCTGGTAACGCCGGGCTCATCAAGATTGGTGGCCTACGGCTGGCTTCTGGGCTTCCGATGGGTATCCTCTATTACCCTCCGCTCCCGTTCCCCGGGCCCAACACCGTGTTCTCTTTTTCAACGTCCTTGAATGGTTTTAATATTTCCGTGAAGCCACTTTCCTCCATTCCCCCCACCGCACAAAATCTCACCTGCGCCGGCACCATCGGGAATTTTACAACCGGACAATTATGGTATGAGAGCGGTGACACTTGGACGCTTACCGTGGTCGGTAATGCTACCTTTTTACCACCACAACTTTATCGCATTAACGCCTCGGCGATCGTACTTGATGGGACATTACAATCCAAGGGAAACGGTACCGAATTTGTGCCAAACGGGACAACAAGATCGAATGTGATGCCAGACGATCGATGGGCCCAGGACATCGTTAGCTTGGTCTGAAATGCTACCCCCTCTCCGTCGGCTGCTCTTATGAAGCTTCTCTCATCGATTTTGCTATCACGCTCCTCGAATGGCCGTATTCCAATGACACTGTCATCAATCCGTTGACGGCAGGGGGGATGTACTGGAGTACCGCGTTGGGTATGGCGATGGGTGCCTACAGTTCTGCATGGTACCCCATGATTGGTACCAAGCAAGTTATCACCTACACGGACTACGATGCCGTCTTCTTCAAAGCGCGCTACGGCGTTTACGTCCTCATTGCCAACATTGTAGTGTCTGCGATCATGCTGGTCGTAGTGGTGAGGTTGCGTATGGCGAGCCGTCTCGGCGGGGACTTTATCAATGGGACACGTCTCTTGTTGGACCCGTTGAGGAAACCAGAGTTGTTCGATGCGAACCTAGACACTACCGTGGATGCGCTTGGGAACCCATACATGTTGGTGAGCGAGAACAATGAGTTCTTGCTTGCGGAGCGATCGTCGGGGAGGACGAGGAAGCGATCCTGAAGTATGGCTTGGGATGGTCACTATACATTCTTGAGCGAAAGGCCAATCCAATCCGAGTCGACAATATCTGTTGTGAATAAACAATTAGTACACATGATCGAACTCTCGGAAGGCATTCTCTGTGGCTGTGCCGATCAGCGACGTCAGTTACTTTACTCAACGTCAACCATGGCTTGTATCCTCCAACCGGCGCGTCCTCTGCGTGTGCTACGTGTTTTTGAAGGGATTCGATGGAGTTCGACCCAAGCATCAAGCTCACCCGTAACGCCTCAAAAGCGACCCCACCTAGGAATTTCTGTTGGCCCCAACCATGGTCTTTGGGCTTTCTTCCGGAAAAAGGAAGTGGATGGTGTGGCCAAATACGAGACGCTGGAGGCGAAGGAATCGCTCACAGAATCCGGTGTGTTGAGTCGGGTACATTCACTTTGCTCTGCTGATATTTTCTGGTCTGGTAGGGCGGCCATGGCATGCTGTTGAACTCAGGCGGAAGAGCTTCAGGGATTTGCATACGTTGTGGTATGTACTCTTGCGCGAACGTAACCTGCTCGCGACACAACGGGAGGAGGCACGGAGGATGGGTATCCAAAACTCGGAGGCACTCGCTGCGCCCACCATGGAGCGAATGGTGGGTTGCGCGTTTGATTCCTTTCGTTTGTTCACTCATTTATGCGTCGGTCATGCGCAGTGTCGCAAGTCGATGGCGCGCCTAAAGTTTGTCCTCAACGAGCGAAGGTTGCACTATGAGAAGATGTCCCAAGAAGGCGTTATGCCACAGGAGGCACTATTGAAGGCTCCGGAACCTCCAAAGCCACTTCGCCGTATGACACGAAGGGAGAGGACAGAAGCACGACGGAAGATGTTGGCGTCACCCAGCACGGCATGACCTGACTCTTTTCACGGACAATCGTAAACACCGATAGCTATCTGATAATGTTTCGTTTGCGGGCTCGCTCCCAATCCACCATGTCCTGCGAGATCTGACAATTCTTGATAGAGGTATTTTCGAACAGTTCCAATTGTCGTTTGCCGCGCCTGAGGAGGTGCTCGATTGCGGAAATGTTGCGAACGGACACGGAGGATGCTTGTGCGCGAAACGTGTAGCGAACGAAGAGAGAGAATTTGGGTTGGACTTGGGGTGGTTTAGTTCGTACCATCCGAAGCGCTCTGAGTGAGGATATGAGCTACATGAATATAAGGTAGTACTGGCACTCGCCGTCTATACAAGGCCAGGACTTCCCTCTGCAGCCCGGAGGACATGTTTGGGTGCTTGGCGTGGGACCCCGGTCCTCGGATAACTTGGTGAATGCCCTGATCGGTCCCCCCGGCACCACCGGCTAAAGGGCCGGACTTGGGTGGCTTTAAACTCTATGATGATCACGTTTAGAAAATGTTGCGCAACTTTGCAGCCATTCCGTGCAACACCCGTTCGCGACTTTTCTGCGGGCGTCACCGCCAGTTCGCAGGCTGGGACGTCAAATCCAGTTCAATACTGCAAGGAACTTGTCCGAAAACATGACTACGAGGGATACCTCACCTCCCAGTTCTACCCTCCTCAATACCAAAGCGCATTTTACGCGCTGAGGGCTTTCTATGTGCGTATACGTGTGCCAGGCCGCCCATTAACTGAATCTCGCGATGCTAGATCGAACTGGCCACGATAAAGGACACCGTGTCACAAGCAACACTCGGACAGGCCCGGTTTGTATTTTGGCGAGACGCCATAAAGGACATCTTTGCTGTAAGCCATGCTGCAGATAGGATCAGAATCTCATTGATAGCATTGTAGAATAAGCCACCGCGCCATCCCATTGCGCTTGGGCTCCACGAAGCAACGCAAAAGAGCCGTCTGGCACCATACCACTTTCAAAGGATCATCGAAGCCAGGGTCCGTGTGTTGCACGAATCTGGGCTCTGTTGAGATTGATGTTGTATAGGAGCAAGAGTTGCACGCTCAGTCACATCTTACCGTGGAATCGATGACCGCGCATGCCGAGTCCACAGCCTCGACCTTCCTATATCTCTTGCTCTCGCTGTTGAATCTACCGTCCGCCACGCTGTCTCACGCCGCGTCGCATCTCGGTATCGCGCAGTCGATCACAACATTGTTGCGCGCCTTTCCGTTTCACGCGTCCAGGGGAATGGTGGTCATCCCAGCCGAGATCACGGCCAAACATGGGGTCATCCAACAGGAAGTACTCACCAAGAGAGAGTCCAGCAAGGCGTTGGAGGATGCAGTGTTTGAATGTGCGACGATCGCTCACGACAACCTGATCACGGCGCGCAGCGTGTTCCGGGAGACAGGGGGCAAGGTACCCCCAGAGGCGATGCCGGTATTTGTTGGGGCGGTAGGATGACTCGTGTGTGCGGTATTTTTGTGCTCACTGGCTGCAGATTCCCGTCGTGTCGATACTGGGTCGATTGGAGGAGGTGAATTTCGATGTGTACGATAGTCGACTGCAGATCCGGGATTGGAAGTTGGCCTGGCGAGTCTGGAGGGGTTACTATAAGAGGACTTTCTGAGGTTTATGCCGGCATTGGCGATCTGGCTAGCCAGCTAGTCGACCACCTCTCACTTGTACTCTCTCTCTTAAAGTGGGCGTGGCTGCGAGTCTGCGGGGTCCGACAAGATGTGCGCGAAGTGCTCAAATTTGGAAGTCCGATAGTCGTAGTGTCGAGTGGCCTTGCACAACGGCTTGACTTCAGACCACCACCCTCACAAACAAAGTGCGCTCGTGCCCGCCCTCCTCTTCCCCGCCATCCACAGTAAATCCTCCCATTTTCCCCCTCGTTTGGTACATCGCTCACGCAGCCGTTCGTCGCCTATGGAGCGTCTATGTGGTGCGTTTTCACCGAGTGTGACTGCCAACACCCCCCCTCAGTTCTCACACAGACGATATCATTCATCTCATCATCTACGAACTTACCGACCCAACCGCACTCACCCTCACCTCAAAACGCTTCCTCCGCGTCTCGAGGGATCCCTATGTTCGCGCCCACTATTTTCTTCATCGATACGGTCCCATGGATGCCATGTTTTGGGCTCTAGGAAGAGGAAGAGTTCTGAATGATCAGGTCATTGACGTACGTTTTCCGCGACCTCCTAACTCGCTTCCCGTGTCCCCCGCTCAATATATGCGCCCCTCAGATCCTGGTATCAAGTGGCGCCTATGTATCTCGCTATATTATCCAGGTCGCCATTCATCACTACTTCCGTTCTGCAAGCCATTTTATCAAGACACCATGGGTTAGGTCGATACCCCTTCCCGTGTTCACGCATTTTATGAAAGTCACTTCGGCATTGTTTGATGAAATACCACTTGGAAAGAACGAAGACGACGGCTACATTTTTCATTCTTTTCTCAAGGAGAGCAGGCTCCCTCAGGATTTAAAGACAACCGGTTGGACAGACGTGCGCGAGATTTTGGAAAAATACAAGGTGCGTCCTCCTTTTCTCGAGACGGTCCGATGTGTGACATGGCGGCTAGTTCATCCCGTTCAGCATGAAGGTGTGCGATTCGACCCTCTCTCCTTCTGTCCGCTCATACGTTAACTACTAAGGATCCTTTGATGGCTCAGCTGCCCATCGCCCTTGCTATCGAACCTAGGTTACTACCTCACGCGGAGGCAAACGGCTTCCGTATGGATCCAAAGGTACATGAGAACTTGCTAGCAATTCGTCAGTTTCTCACCGTGGACAAATCAGTATCGTGATTTTGTTTTTCGCAAGATGTTCGAAAAGCAAGCGCTTAACAGCGGAGATCGAACTGACGATATCATTCGCAACGTACGAGAGTTAAAACGCCTAGATCCAAGGTAGCTTTCTCTTCATCCTAAACGGACTCTGCATTCATGGATGTGTTGGACAGGATGTTTTTGAGTCGTACAGTGGCAGCAGAAATATGCATGGAAGCCAAGAGCAATGAATCTGCATATCGCGCTCTCAAGGCACTCGATCGTTCGGGAGAGCTATTGTTCAAACTCGGGTAGGTCTTTTTGATCGATCTCTCGTCGCGCGGCTTCTTATCGTCATCAGTCCCGTTGTTACTGAGTTGATGAAGGTGAGGCTGTGTAGTGAGGCATGGCAGGCGCGTGTTCACACTTTCCCTTCTAGCTTTTTGTGAAGTCGCGTTCGATCACAAACACATACACCAATAATGTCCTGCGTCAACTCTACGCTGATTTTCCCACCACTGACCCAACGGTCCGAGTTGTGATGCTTTTAACCGTATGTCTGGTTGATGGCACATGGGGCCTCTCTGCTACGCCTGAAGCTATCGCGTCTTTCCACGGCAAACTGGAAGCAATTGGTTTATTACCGGTCTCGAGGGAGGATTTATTTAACATTATGATCAACCCTTTCGTAGAGAAGCATGCTCTTCTCCTCGAGTATGCGAAAGAAGAGATAGGAATGAATGCGAAGGAGATTAAGGAACTTGCACTGGACGTTGCGATCAAATGTTTGGAGATTGGGAGCAAGGTAAGAATATCTTTTTGTATATTCCGTCGACTTATTCCTCCCAGGGCAAGACTCTGCGTAAGCTTTCAGAGGGCTATTCTCTTCATGTCGCTCTTTCAGATGCTGCTGTGAGGCGACATTCACTGTCATTGGGTGACCTTCCTCCGGTCGAGGACGAAAAAGCCTGTGCCGCTTATGAAGCGGCGTTGTGCCGAGACTTTAGTAATGTGAAGATGATCCGAGCCAATACAAGTGGGCCATCGAATCTGGTATTGGGAACTTCTGCTACTTCCACCAGTGAATCAGGAGAAGTCGAAATGGAAAGTCAGGAGGACGACTCTCGTGAATTTGTTGTTGAGGAACCAGACGAAACAGTTATGGATGGTGGACCTGATTTGGTTCGTAGCTACTCATTATATGGCGACTTTCGTGTTGAACTATTTGTAGGGCGTCATAGGACAGGATACGTTATCTGCGATGATCCGTCAAGATGAGATGGCTCCGACTCGATCTCGCAGACGATCGTACTACTACAGCATTTACGGTGCTGATGTCAACGGAAAGTTGGATTTCCCCACGGGTGAGGGTTCCGTGTCTCTTTCAAGCTGAGTTCATTAATTTGTTTTTAGAGTCTGTACCAGTTGGCAGATGGGCCAGGGAACATTATGACCCCTACTGTCCGATGATGGCAATATTCATGACTCATGCAGTTATCAACAACAACACTACCGTGAGTTATATGTCAATCTATGTAAGCGGCATATGAATTGTCTCTCAGCTTCTTCATCTCTATCTTTCATCCTCCGTTGTGCCCTGTTCAACCACGCCAACGCATGTTCCTGTCACACTCAAACACTTCAAGTTACTTGCTCATCTAGGTCGAGCACCTGTAAGCAATACCTTTTACGCCGGTCTGGCTCTGGAACTGAGATGTATTGACAGAATTGGTGTCTCTACCATGAAATCGAGTTTGGAGCTGAATTCTTTTTCAGCGAAGAGGATTATATTTCGAAACAGGTACCTCCTTCGGAGACCAAACGTTCTTCCAGGTTCCGTATAAAGACGAGTGATATAAAGAAGGAAACTAGTCCTCCGACCCTTTCTCGCCCGACATCACATGCTGTGTTGTCAGGCCCATCGCGGGCAAGCACGTCTCCTCGCACATCCCGCAGACGACCGAGGAGGTCCGCGGCGTCGACAGTAACATCGTATATTGTACCGGATTCCGATGATGAAGCAATTGTAGACGATGAGAGCGAGAACGCGATGATGGCTCTTCTGAGCATGCAGGCAAAGAAGCGGAAGGTGGAGTCGAACCTTCAGCGGTGGATCAAGCACTTGTCTGCCCTTCTTGTAGATGAGCAGCGCAAGGTAGGCGTCTAGATTTCAAATTCATGGATACCCTGATCAAAGTCATGCAGTACAAAGACAGACGGAGACGACAAGATAGGAGCACGGATGGAAAGCGACGAGTCATGAAGGTGAGAGATTTTTCCTCCAGCGTGTTTGAAGACCAAACATGCATTTTCTGCAGACCGAGTTCCACAAATCTCTCATCGTCCATCTCCGCTCCTTGCGCAAGGTCGACCTTGATAAGCGTAAGCAACTCTATGGTTCCGACGTCGCAGAGGAAGACTACAGTGACGATGACGACGATGACGAATATCAAAACGCGCGTGCGTCAAAGCGGCGTCGCATACACATCTGAGCCTACGGACACATGATGCACAAGGATGTTTATACATACGCATTCATAACTGTATTCTTTTCACTACCATAATTCCCTTGCCTAGATTCATCCTAATAACCGTCGTGCAGATCATAGATGGGTTTATTTTCACGAATATGCCCGCGACTTTGACGGTCTGCACGCCGAGTTCCTAGCACTATTCTGTGGATGTACAAAATCAATAGTACTTGCTTTAACCATTACTTGGGACTCGGAGATCAAAGACAGTTCTGCGACCTCCCCGAAGTCTAAGCTTCAAGCTAGAGGGCGCAGTACAAGCACTTTCTTATGCGGTGTTGTCGTCCTGCGCTCAACCAGGCAAATACGTGATTTTTTCAGATTTTGACTTGGAAGCCGAAAATGCGATACAGTACGAACGATTTGCATATTAACTAGCAGTACCTTGCAGATCATCATGGTGGTCTGCACAATCTCCAGTCATCGATTCATCCGCGAGCAATGCCTCCGCGTTTGTGACCAAACCATCGCTTTTTTGATGGGACTTCCCTCTCCCTCTTGACCAAGAATTCATTGCCCTCGCTCACCGACATGTATGGATTCCCAAGAGCCTCCACGGTAGCCTCCAGACTCGCATCGAACAGCTCGGGGTTCTTCAGCAGGTCTAACAGGAGACGGGTAGCATTGATGAAATCCCCACCGAGATGGCTCACCATACGCAACCTCACTGGCACTGCCACCAGCATGATGGCCGACACCACACTGTTGGCGATGAGAATATACATTCCACAGTGCGCCGCGATCCGGAGGGTAAAAGTTGTCCTTTACCTGGTGCCACGCAGTGCTGTAGGCACCCATCGCCATCCCAAACGCCACCAGGTCCCCGGTGTTGATCGACTGGACCCAAAGTTCAAGATATTGGTAGTAGCGGCGAACTCGAGGATAGAGGATCCTGATGAGCAGCCGCTTGCCGGAAGCTGCGTGGCGTTGCAGATCAAGCTAGCGATATCGTATGTCCATTGATCATTCGGCATCACGTTCGGCCGTGTTGTACCGTTCGCTAAAAACTCCACGGCCCTGTTTCCTGAGGATTGCAATGTTCCACCGAGGACGACTGCAGCAGCGTTGAGCGATACAACACTTGTGATTGTATGAGCGGCGGAGCTAGCATGATGATCATGGAAAGTGCCTGATTGTCACTCGGTTCGTACCATGGTTGGACACTAGTTCCAAAATCGTTTGTGGCATCGTTGTAAAATTTTGGCGGTAGATGGCACGGAGGAAAGTGGCTCCGAGGGAATCGCTCGCTGAAGGATCGATATAGTAACGGTCGGTGTAAATATGTGTATTAAGTAGCACCGAATTTGATACAAGACATCAAATGCATCAGAGGCGGCGCTCCCTGAGCTGGTCAGTGAGACCTGACAAAAGTGATACACGTGCACAAAAGGCACGCAAGCGTAAATATCGCGAGGATGGTGGTGGAGTGTGTGTATCTGTCCTGATAGTGAATGATGAGGGTAACTGAGGCAAGACGCCAAGGGAGCCCCCAGCAGTCTTAATGAGGCATGTATGAGAGTCATCCGGCTGTCTTCTGATCAACAGACAGTCATCAAGTGAATTTATGGACTTACCATTGGCTCAAACCAAACATAACCATTGTCGAGAAGCCCATGTAGTTCTCTGTGCAACGCCATCAGATTTTCTGCTTTGTGGATTGCGCTCCCAGTCAACTCCCTGGGATTGATCTCCCCAAACTCCTGGAACATCGTCCAGACCTTTGCTGCTCTGCCCCTCTATTTTCGAGATAAGCAAGGACGAGAGGAAAAAAAGAAAGCATACTTTGTCATTGTCAACGTCTATCCTGTCATTGAGTGACTGAGGTATGATGTGCACAACCTCTAGTAGCGAAAGGGGATACTCGTTTTCATTGTGAAGAAAACGATGAGCATCGCTTCTTCCGGTGGCCAGACAATGGAAGACCTCACGTTCCAGTATCTGCTACAATTGAGAACCTGGAAACCCACAGAAACACAAAAGAACCGGCCTCCTTTCGTCTTGCTGACGATATTGTCCCCCCTGCTTCCAGGGCTGCCTCCACAATCACGCATTTCTTGTTGAAGTGCTTGCTCAATGGGTGTTGGGTCACGGATGATGGTGGCTTAGTTGCATAGACTGGTAATGCAAGATCAGACAGGGTGTAACTAGAGACTGATACTCACATGCACGGAGCAGGAATCGCTCGTACTGATTGGCAACACCCATGAGCTGAACATAGTCATCTGCAAAACACAGAGTTGCTGTGCAGGAGTGTACAGCATTTGACAGTGTGTGACAGCTGTTACAGTGTCACAGACAGGTCCCCCTTTGTACAGCGCTGTGACAGCGCTGTACAGAGCGCGGGTGGCTGTACAGCGCGTGAACGGTGGAGCCGCTGGACCACTGTAGTCCACTGTACGAGTCTGTACAACACCTGTACCGTAGTAGTTTTTTTTTTCTCTTCCCTCAGATTTAGATAGTCAGAATAAATTATATTTACTATTTACAATACATGTCTACGGAATATGTACTACATACTCTCCGCTGCTACCCTTACCCTCGCCCGCGTCGCCGGCGATGTGATGGTGGGTGCACCGTTGTGCGCCCATGTCGTCGTCGTCGTCGTGTGGGTGGTGGGTACTGCATACCCTGGGTCGTGGTGCTGGGTGGTACGCGTGCCCGTGTGCCCCCGCGCGTCGTCCTGGTGGATGGCGGGTGCGCCGTTGCGCAGCCGCGCCCTCCTCGTCGTCCCATGGGTGGTGGGATGATGGTGGTGGTGGTGATGTGCACGGTTGCGCCACCCTCACCGTCCTCGTCGGCTGGTGGGCGGTGTGCGTGGTGCGCCTGCCGTCGTGCCCCCCGCGGGTCGTCCTAGTGGGTGGCGGGTGCGCCGTTGCGCGGCCGCGCCCTCTTTGTCGTCCTGTGGGAGGTAGGTGCGCCGTTGTGCTGCCCCCGCCTTCCTCGTCGACTGGCGGGTGGTGCGGGTGGTGCGCGCACCGTTTTGCCCCCGCGCGCCGACCTGGTAGGTGCGCCGTTGCGGTACCCCGCCCTCCTCGTCCTGTAGGTGGTGGGTGTGCCCTGCGCGGTTGCACCCCCCCTTGCCATCGTGGTGGTGGTGGTGGTGCTGTGTAGGCTACCCCGCCCTCGTTGTCCTGGGATGGTGTGCCGTGCGTGGTTGCGCGCCTCCTCGCCATCGTGGTGGTGGTGGTGCTGTACGCCGTTGCACTCCCCGCGCTTCGTCTTGGTGGGTGGTGGGTGCGCCGTCGCGCTCCCCCGCCTTCCTCGTCGTCCCGTGGGTGGTGGTGGCATGCACGGTCGTGCCTCCCGCACGTCGTCCTGGTGGGTGGTGGATGCGCCGTTGCGCTACCCCGCCTTCCCCGTCGTCCTGGGATGGTGGGCGTGCCATGCCCGGTCGTGCGCCTCCTCGCCCTCATGGTGGGGTGGTGGTGGTGCCATACGCCGTTGCGCTCCCCGTGCGTCGTCTTGGTGGGTGGTGGGTGCACCGTCGTGCTCCCCCGCCTTCCTCGTCGTCTTGTGGGTGGTGGTGCCACGCGCGGTCGCACCTCCTGCACGCCGTCCTGGTGGGTGGTGGATGCGCCGTTGCGCTACCCCGCCCTCCTCGTCGTCCTGGGATGGTGGGTGTGCCGTGCGCGGTCGTGCGCCTCCTCGCCATCGTGGTGGGGTGGTGGTGGTGCCGTACGCCGTTGCGCCCCCCGCGCGTCGTCTTGGTGGGTGGTGGGTGCACCGTCGTGCTCCCCCGCCTTCCTCGTCGTCCTGGATGGTGGTGGCATGCGCGGTCGTGCCTCCCGCACGTCGTCCTGGTAGGTGGTGGATGCGCCGTTGCGCTACCCCGCCTTCCTCGTCGTCCTGTGGGTGATGGTGGATCCGTGCGCGGTTGCGCCCCCAGCGTGTCGTCTTGGTGGGTGGTGGGTGCGCTGTCGTGTTCCCCCGCCTTCCTCGTCGTCTGGTGGGTGGTGGTGCCGTGCACGGTTGCGCCTCCTGCGCGTCGTCCTGGTGGGTGGTGGATACGCCGTTGCGCTACCCCGCCCTCCTCGTCGTCCTGCGGGTGATGGTGGTGCCATGCGCGGTTGCGCTACCTCGCCCTCTCCGTCGTGTGGTCGTGGTGCGCAGGCCGTTGGGTGTGCCTGTCGTCCAGGCTGGTGGTGGGGTCACGCCGGGCAGTTGTGTGCCATTGCGCCGCCCTCGTGTTGTGGTGGTGGTTGCATAAGCGTGGTAGGCGGTGAGCGGCGGGCGGGAGGCGGCGGGGAGTGGCGTGTGGTCAGTAACAAGGAGACGAGAAGAAAATGAACATACCGTTATGCGTGACATGGTCATGTGACCTCGCACTGTTAAAAAATTGCTAAGTCTGGGGTCATTAGGATAAGGGATTAGGGCTTACCGTAGTTAATTTCGCTAGTCCTGCCTGTAGCACTGTAGATCGCTGTTGCCGACTGTCGAACCTTGGCGCTGTGACCGTGTGACCGGCTGTGAGTTGCCGAGTCACTGTCGTCACACTGTCGTCACACTGTAGTTATGTCATGCTGTCACCTGTGTTACCATACATGCTGTAATATTATGTGAATTACTGTGCCACTGTCCCAAAAAGGGTGATTTGCAGATGCAGGGGCCACGATGGCACGTGCACTATGTGCACCAGATGACGAGGGGGGTAGGAGCAGCACAACGGCATGCCTTCCACCTACCAGATGGCACAAGGAGGGCGCAACCCGCATAGCACCACCACCACCACCACACAGCGTCCATAGGCACAACTGTGCACGGTGCACCCACCACCCACAGGACGTCGAGGAGAGCAGGGCTGCGCAACCACGCATCCATCACCTACCAGGATGACACATGGGGGGGTACACGGCACACCTCCACCCACCAGATGGCATGCAGATGGCGCAACCATGCGTGGCACCACCATCACCATGACAGTGTGCATGGGCGCAACCGTGCGTGGTGCACCCACCACCCACAGGATGACGATGAGGGTGGGGGAGCACAATGGCACACCCACCACCCACGAGGACGACGCGCGGGGGGGCACACGGCATGGCCTCCACCTACCAGACTACATGTGGAGGACGCAACTCCCCATGGCACCACCACCGCAATGGCATACATAGGCACAACCCCGCACGGCACACCACCCACAGGGACCGCAATGGCACTCCCACCACTGACCAAGACGACAGGGGGGGTGCAATGGCACACGGCATGCTAGACGACGACGAGGGCAAGGGGACTGCAACGGTGCTCCCACCACCAACCAGGATGACAAGCAGGGGGGTGCAACGGCACACCCCCACAGGACAATGAGGTGGGCGAGGGGGCACAACAGCATCCCCACCACCAACCAAGATGGTGCATGGCACTCACTACCCAGAAGACGACGAGGGTGAGGAGGGCGCAACGGCACTCTTATACCTGTTGAAATGACTGAAGTCCGGATCTCTGGATTGTAATCCGGAAGTCCGGAAGTCCGGAATAAGACAGTCCGGAGCTAGACAGTCCGGAACCGGATTAAACCGGATAGCGGACTGACTTGGACTGATTCGGACTGACTGACTTATTAAAGTCAACTGACACTTAAGCTGATTAGCAGAGTGGTCAGTAGAATGATCAGTCATAGACATTCTGCTATACTCATGACTAATGAGTATGACTAATGCTATATAAGCGGATTGGTAAGCTGCTCAGTCAGCAGCATAGCCTTACGCATAGCATCTGTCAGCATTGCTGTGTATTTGAAATACAAGGCA
>JBBPTV010000142.1:0-41438 GCA_038094275.1 Tubosaeta brunneosetosa
TTCTCAAATACCCAGGAATACCGCTGTCTGATATATCCCCTTTCGTTTGGGATATCGATTTAGTTTGATTTCTTTTCGCATCTATAACGGTCTCGGTAACTCGTTTGAGACGGGTCGGCATCATTTTTGCCTTGTTATCATACTTAGCCACGCTTAATGTATTTAGGATCACATGCTAGCGGAATGCCTATCAAGCAATCTCCATAGGACATCAGAACAGACGCACCACGCCTTTACCGACCCTCGTCCGACGGCGCCCGTTTTCGCTTCCCACCCGCTCTCGACCCCGGTCCCCAGTTCGGCGCAGGGTTCTGCTGATACCGCACAATCTTGACGTGGCTCGCACGCGTCACCGCGTCGGGATGCCGTTTGAAATCCACCTGGGTCCTATCGCCATCATCAACGCCATGTATCAGGCCAGGAAGAGGAGAGGGCACGCACGTGATGGGTGCGCGCAGGAGACGCATCGCGGGCGACGTCTCCGAGATACGGTCCATGTTCACGGGGTGCGTGCCCACCCACGCTCGGAAGACGTCGTGTATCTGGGCGTGCGAGGCCGTTGTCTTCAGCGAGCCTGCCGAGGCATGCGAACGCGAGACCCGGTGCCCTGCGTTGAGCAACGCCGAGCTGCAAAAGGGGATGAGAGAGCCCTCCAGCGACCGTTAGTATGGGGACGTACGCCACATCGCTGAGCGAAGGCGTCGAACAGTGGAACGTGCCCGCGACCTTTCCGGGGGTAAAGTAAAACGGGGTGTCGAGCTCCTGACGCGCGATCAGCAACGAGGGTGTCAGGATAGGGTTGACGGACCTCTTGGGTGACAGTCAACATTCCCTTCATACGTGTCGATGTCCCGTAATTTGTGGCGTTTTGATTGACGTGCTCAACGACCTTGGCAACGAAGTCGGGGTTGTGCAAAGGACCGGACCACATTGGGCCTGCAAGCTACATGACACTCGGTACATATCCCCATGGGGAAGGGAGCTGACGCACATGCATGGCAAAGCCACATTCGGGACAAGTAGACTGGACGGGTGGCCCAGTGGCTGTTTTGTATTGAAGATTCACTGTGCCGGACGCTTCGTGGGTCTTTTCTACGACTCGACCCAGTTGTTGCTCATAAAAGGACGTGCATCCCGAGCAAATATAATAGATGGATGTTTTGCTGTCGTCGACGCTATCAGCATCGAACGGCGCCGAGCGACCCCAGTACGCTACCTGGCCGTCTTCTTCACCTCCACTGGTGATGCGTGGATGCGCACAAAGATTCGTACGTAAAAATCGATGGAGAGCGATAAGAGAGGTTCGATGTAACGTCCATATCTGACGGCAGAAGTCGAAATCGTGTGCAAGACTAGTCGGAGTGCCTAGATCACATTGAGCACGATTGATCCGCGAACCAAGAGCGGTACTTGCAGCCTCGTGAGAGTATTCCGCTCTGACCGGCATCCCACCATAATTTGAAAAGCTGCGAAAAGATGAGGTTAGATGACACTGAACCATGGACGTTGTGTTCACCATTTTTCAGAGTAATTGGTTGTTGCGAGGACCGACATGTCAGTGCATGTCACGCATAGCAAACCTATAGTAGACGACGACCACTAGCGTCAATGTGTTGCATGCCCAACACTTGACTTACCTCCACTGTTTACAGCTTGCACAGCAGCATCGATGAATGGCGCAGCAGTGCCATATGGGTCGAGATCTACAACGTCGACGCGCGTTTTCTCCGTGCGGTGGTTATACATCAAAGCACTGGCGCCCCGCGAGTTCATGCAAATCACCGATCGATGAAGTGGACATACCACGCATCGTCCTCGTGCACCCGGACTTTACCCAGGTTCGACTTGGTCGTATGTTGTGCGTCGGGCGTCGTGATCTCTTCCTCGGACGGACCGAGACCGTTGATCTCCGCGTTTCTCTTCATCGCAGCAGTGGCAGACGGGGACAAATCGTTGGCGATGACAAACCTTGGGCTTGTCAGAGGACGGGAGGTCGCTGAGCATGCATGACAAACCTCACAAGAGGTATCTCTTTTGCGTAGCGAATAGACCGTAGTCCAGTTGCGGACAGCGCCTCTAACAGGACGAATTTGTGTGGGATATACTTTGAAGGGAGCTGAGGAACATCCGTTGGCTATCACTCGACCACGTACCACGCGTGGTTTTGAGGGGGTCTGGTCTGTTTCAAGGTCCATGATCGGCGCATGGTCTGTTGCATCAACAGACTCGATTTTTGCGTCTTCGTCTTGGCCTGTACTACTTATTATCAGATGAAATGAAAACCAACAGACACATGTTCTCGCCTTTCGGTCTCACCCAAACAGCCCGCTCGAGTCTCTGCACTCGTCTCTCCTCTACCTTTTTAAACTTGTCTTCCTTCTCCCTATTCGATTCTTCGCTCCATACGCGAATACACGCGACGCTCATGTCACGATTGAACTCTTGCACAGGGTTGAGGAACGCTTCGTCCTTGGAAGAGATGAGGATGTGTGCATTGTTTTCGGTGTAGAGTGAAAAGCCCTCTGGGACAGATATGGGTGGGCCTTCGGGTGCTGTTTCTGCCTTTGTGGTGGCCATCGCCAGCAACGCACGTCGGGGTGACGATCCAGCGAAGGCGTGAACACGAGCTCTCTGGAGATGTGGCAGGCTGGATGTAAGGCGCAGAGGCCTGGTAAGGGCGAACACGAAGAGAGACGTCACGGTTGCTCGTTTGGGTTGGGTGACAAGCCTCAATATCAACTTGGCTTCATACCAACATGCTAATCGATACCCTCTTTCGTTCGTCTATTCGCCCAGTCGCCTCACGACGCTTTTCAACGATCCCACCCGACATCGCCGCGCTCGATGCGTGGATTATACAGACCAAATCCAAGTCGACCACGGTCTGCGATACCTTGACGCCGTCCCACCTCGCCGCCCTCTACGTGACCCTCCCAACGCGCGACGGAACCCGTGGCAAGCCATACCAACCTCTCGCGGAAGGCGCCCCTCTCGAATACGGCCACCATCTTGCCTTCTTCCGTCCGCGTCAACCCGAGAGCGCACTCCGACACGACGGCACAGACGCAGCGTTTTGTCCCCCAGCGCCGTTCAATCGACGCATGTGGGCCTCGGGTTCGGTCTGGTGGAATCCGAGGCAAGGTAGTGCATTGCGCGTTGGGGACAAGGCACACGCCGTCTCGACGATCACCAGCATCGATAAGAAAGGGTTCGAGGACGAACATGAGCACCCGATGGTGTTTGTGAAGCAGAGAATCCAAGTGACGACCAAGGGACGCACGGAGCCCTCCTTGGTAGAGGAAAGATCACATGTGTTCCTCGCCTCCCAAGGAGGCAAACGGGGTGCTCGACAAGGTATAGCTACATCCATGTCACTGGAAACCGATTGATGCTGAGCCTGGGGCAGTCACAGGACTGCTGAAACCAGATTTCTCGTTTACATATACGCCCTCGCCAACAACGCTCTTCCGCTTCTCAGCACTTACTTTCAACGGACATTACATCCACCTTGACAAGGAATATGCACAAAACAACGAGGGCTACCCAGGTGTGTCCGCCGAGGCTCGACAAAAAACCTGGTTTACTCTCATTGCAGAACGTCTCGTCCACGGACCACTGACGGCCCTTATGCTACTCGAGGTGCTGAATCTTTATAAACCCGGCTTACATCTAACCACATTCGAATATCGTGCTCGTAACCCGGTCATCGTTAATCGTAACTCCACCATCCATGGAGCGTTTACGGGCGAGAATAAAGCAGATGTTTGGTGTACAGATGACGATGATGTAGTGGGGATGACCGGTAGCGTCACCTTCTCACATTGATCTAGTGGACAACTCGGCCCAGCACTTGAGAGCATGCTCACGTTCGAGTAAGTGGGCAGTCGTGGCTTCCCTTATCGTTCCAGAAACTTGCTGAAGAGAATGGGATATGGCGGACTCGCCGTTTTTACTTGATAACAAGTACTGCCATAGCCCACCCCTTCCCAGAGGGCAATGAACGAGGTTTCTAAAAAAAACACAACGTCCCCTGTAACACGCACTGTCCTCGCGTTCGCGAATTTTGTACTAGGTCTCCCATTCCATCAGAATTTCATCTTCTCGGTCTTCATCTTCCTCTTTCATTGCGTCTGCAAACAGGATTACGCTATGAACAGCGTCACGTCCAGCCTCTGACCCAAATCCGAATGCTGTATCAATGTTAGTCCCTTGCACTCCTTGCGCACAAAGCTCGCGGAGGTTCAAGATGAACCTCGGGACAAGGGGGACTGCTGGGACTTGTGATATTGCTGCAGCCACTAGGTACAGCCATTCATATGCTGTATGGATGTACCTGCTCTCCAGTAAGTGAAGGAGCGCGAATAGCAGGACACTGTTCACGACGATGCCCGTCAGCATATGTGCGAGAGGACGTGCAAAGGTGGACGTACACAGCAAAGTAGACCATTCCATCGCTTGCAAGGCGTTTCGTATAGCGGTTGAGCTGGAACTGTTTTGTTTCCTTGTATACTCGAAGAGATTCCTTGATGAATCGTACACCGGTCAAAAGACACATCAAGGTACCAAGAGCAAGCACAGCGGCCATGGATACATCTGAACTTAAATAGGAAGCGGGACCGCCGTCGGACCCAGGGACGCAAAAGGAAAATTGAAGGATTTGAGCTGCGTAGATAGCAGACATGAGTCGTGCATAATACCAAGTCATTTCGACTTACCCTGAGAATCAGCGCTCAATGGAAAGCTACCCAAAACATTACACATGAAAAGTGCGATCACCTCAATGGTGTAGAATGTGAGCAGGGTACCAAGGATGAGCCTCGATTGCCTATATAATGCCCACACACGGAGGACCATCACCACTGCATCATATCCTCATTGACATTCGTCATGCGGGAAGTAAACGTGGAGGCTCACGCTCTGCGACGCACAAAAAAATAAAGTTGCCCCATGCTTGAAGAACGAAAGTAACCTCGCCTTGGGAAGCAACTGTTATTAGTGTGGATAGTAGAATTACAAGCTGATCGCACTCACAGCTATTACAAGCGATCAGTCACCTGAATATGTTGACCAACATGGATAAAGTGTAAACACGCACCCCTCCGGTAGGTGAGTATCTTCACCGATCATAAGGAGTATAGAAAAATACCTTTGTAGGAACAGGAAAAATGGAACTCCCAACTTTGATCAAGGACAAGTCAGATCATCAGGTTCAATATATCAGGTTTTGGACGCACACAGGGAACCGCAGCTATTGCACGAACGACAGATCAGTTGATATGGTGCAGAAGGTGCATACGTACATGGCAGAGCATATCCCAAAATAACGGGCCTAAACGTGAGTATGCTGGTCGGCAACACATGACGACATGCCGTACAAGGATAAACAATGTAGACACTGGTGTCCAGGGCTTCTTCTGCAAGCATATCAGAACATACCATTGGCCCGAGAAAAGAAGACTCCGACCCAAATGTATTCTACCTGAATAATTGTCAGTAGTTGAGGAACACATTGAGTGTAAAACCTACCTCTTGTGAGAACGTAAGAACTGCCAAATTTTGACATTCATCGAGCGCGGAACGACAACCCTGGGTGATCGCTTACAGTAGTCATACCCGACAACAGTGATGATCATAACTAAAGAGTGTTGTAAGTTTTAAAAGCCGGAAGTGAACAATAGGCATACCAGACGTGTAGTCGTTTGCTCGAATGACTTTGACAACTTGCTCGAGTTGGCTCAGCGAAGTCATACTGGTGGGGAAAGGAAGTTAAGCCCAAGAGATGACAAGGTGGTTCGGTTCGACAGATGGCTTAAGAGCAAATGGCAAGCATTGGCATGTCATAATCCAGCGGGATGGAACTTGGGCGGATAGAACTGGCCGCGATCGCATTGCAATGCATGGATTCTCGGAATGTTTGAACATATCAGGTCAATGTCGGTGGATTTTCAAGAGGGGGAAGTCCATATTGTGACAGTATTAGTATCCACATCATGATCGAGCGGATCAGTACAGGCAGTGATGATATATGTTGCTACCCCACGTTTGAATAGAGTGCAACGTAACTCTACACTCTGCCCCTCCATCTTGCCCTGCCGCCCAGGTCCCCGCTGTAAACCTGACCGAAGCAAATATTGACCTCATATGGTGGGCCTGATAGGCACGCCATTGTGCCCCCGGCATGCCCAGTCGCATCGCCCGCCTCGTCTCTGTGGTGATGGTGATGGTGCACTTGCCACGTCCGGTCGCTCTCAGCCCTGTCATGGTAGTGGGGGCCGCATCGTTTGCACCGCCCTCGTCGCAGTTCGTCGTGTGGTGAAAGGCCACTGCCCCACCTCGGTGTATTGGTTTATCGTAGCGCAGTTGTGCGCCCCCTCGTTCCCCTCGACGTTTTCCTGTGGTAGTGGGCAAACGCACCTAAGTTTGCCGGTACATTCCGTGGTGGTGGCGGCGAAGCCTTCCCCGCCTCGCGGTGGTGGGGCACCACTACGCAACCCTCGAGTCCCCCAGGTGGCGCGCCACGATGACGAGGGCGTCGCCGTATTGTACCGACTGATGTTTGCCTCCTGATAATCACAGGACTGCCGGAACCGGATTTTTCGTTTACCTGTCAACGCTCCACGGATGGTGGTTCGTTGAAAGTATGTGCCGGAAAGTGGAAGAGAGTTGCTGGCGAGGGCTTACTAATGTTTCCGTTATCCGTTCCGAAAACTTGCTGACAGGAGTTGAATACGACGGATCCCAACACGGATCCGCCGTTTTTACTTGATAACAAATACTAGTACTGTTACTGTAGCCCCTCAAGGACAATAAATAGAAAAAATGTAGCCTCTGGCATGGGCATCGCCTTCACAATTATGAATTTTGTTCTAGATCCCCTCTTCTCCCTGAATTCCGTCTCCTCGCTCTTCGTCTTTCCCGGCGTCTCCAAATAGGATTGCGCTGTGAACTGCGTCACGTCCAGCCTCTGACCCAAATCCGAATGCTGTATCGATGTTAGTCCCTTGCACGTCATGTGCATAAAGCTCTCGGAGGCTCAAGATGAACCTCGGGACAAGGGGAACTGGCGGGACTTGTCTTGTCACTGCAGTTATTAGATACAGCCATTCATACATCGTATTGACGTATTCATTACTCAATAGGGTCAAGAGTGCGAAAAGTAGGACACTGTTCATGATGCTCTGTCAGCCTATGTGCGAGAGGACTTGCAAAGGAGGACACACGCAACAAAGTAGACCATTCCATCGCTTGCAAGACGTTTCATATAGCGGTTGAGCCAGAAACATTTTGTTTTCTTGTAAACACGGAGAGATTCCTTGATGAATCGTATAACAATCAAAAGGCACATCAAGGTACCAAGAGCGAGCATGGGAACCATAGGAAAATCCAAACCCCAATGAAAGGTGAGGTTATTGGACCCAGGGACGCAAAAGGAAAATTGAAGGATTTGAGCTGTGCAGATGGTAGGACGTCCTATGAGTCGTGCATAATACTAAATCATTTTAACTTACTCTTAGAATTAGCACTCAATGGAATACTATTTATAACAGTAGAAATGAGATTTGAGATTGTCTCAATGATGTAGAGCGTGAGCAAGGTGCCAAGGATGAGCCTCGATTGCCCGTATAATGCCCACACACGGAGGATCATCACCACTATATCACATCGCCGCTGTCATTTGTCGCGCGGGAAGTATAGGTAGAGACTCACGCTCTGCGGAGCACAGAAAAATCAAGTTTCCCCACACTTGAAAAAGAAAAATGAGTTCACCTTGGGAAACGACCATTGTTAGTGTGAACAGTGGAATCACAAATCGATCGTACTCACAGCTATTTAAGAGCAATTAATTGCTTGAATATGTTGCTCAGCATGAGTTGAAGGGTAACACGCACGCCTCCAGTAGGTGGTGAGTATCTTCACTGATTACAAGAGATACAGAATAATACCTTTGTAGGAACGGGAAAAAAGGAACTCCCGTCTTTGATCGAAATCAGATCAGATTATAAAGCATCATGTTTCAGATTTTGGACGCACACAGAGAACAGAAGCTATTGTAGGAATAACAGATGAGTAAATATGTTGCGAGGGTGCACATATACGTGGCAGAGCATATCCCACAATAATGAGCCTAAAGGTAAGCATGCCTCATTCTAGTTGACGACACGCGCATGGCAATATGGCGCACAATGGTAAACAAGGTAGACACCGATGTCCAGGGTTTCTTCTGCAATCATATCAGAACATACCGTCGGCCAGAGGAAAGAAGAGTCCGACCCAAATGTATTCTGCCTGAATAACTATCAGCAATTGAGGAACATATTGAGTGTAAAGCCTACCTCCTGTGAGAACGTAAGAACTGCCAAATTTTGACGTTCATCGAGTGCAGAACAAACTTGGGTGATTGCTTACAATAGTCATACCCGACAATAGTGATGACCACAACTAGAGAGTGTTGTAATATTTGAGGACCAAAAGTGAACAATGGGCATACCGGACGTGTAGTCGCTTGCTCGAATGGTTTTGACAATTTGCTCGAGTTGGAGGGAAGTCATGGAGCTGGTAGGGGGAGGAAGTTGAGTCTAAGAGATGATAAGGTGGTCTGTAGAGACAGATGCTTAAGAGCAAACGGCAAGCGTCATCGCGTGACTCCAAGCTCCGAGGCTTGTCGGATGTAAGGGGCAGATAGAACTGACCGCGATCACATTGCAATGCGTCCACCTTGGAATGTTTGAGGCATATTGATGCTACTATCTACCACATCACGATCGGGCGCCATCATGGGATCACTTATACGGCAGTAACGAGATGTTCCAGTGTTTGCTGTTGGTCAATCAGACAAACATGCCTTGCATACAGAAAGCAATCCGAATGGAAAAAAAACAGTACGACTGAAAAGCTAACAAGAAAGGGGAGCGTCGCATGCATGAACAGAGCGAGAGAGGACATACACAATATCTATCCATACTATGACGTGGTAGTATCGCGAAGTCGTTATCTCCGTCCGAGCATCGAGAAATAAGAAGAAGCTGCGAGGCTGTGAATACACATGCGGGCATATAATGGCCAAACAAGCTGTTCCAGTCTATGTTGCGTCCACATCCATATGCTGCCAAGGGTTCTAAACCTGGCACCTGGCCGGGCCAAGCATTGCGAGTGCAAAGTTCATATCGTCGTGGCTAACACTAAATCGTGATTGGTGAGGACGGACCTGGCGTCATACGTCGAGAAGACCGACAGTGTCAGGTTCTCGCAGTCACTCTGTGGAGAAGTGTAAAGTTATTCGTTTATAATGCTCAGGCTTCTTGACACGCCTCGTGTTACAGCGGACGTAACGCATACCTGCACGATGATTCTATGAGTGAAACACCAATGGGCTAGATGACTCGTGACACACATCTTAACCGGATATATCCCTACGGGAAAACCGCGTTGAACCTTTTGCCTAACCAATCGCAGATTCGCATCCTTGAAAATCTTTTTGAACGCCAGATCTGACCTATGATGCGCATCAGTGTCACGGCCCAATGGAATAGCCTTGCAGAATTCACCTCGTCCAACTCGAATCGTTTTCATCAAACACCGTCCTCGGGTCCTTTTTCTCTGCACACAAATTCTCTTTTACGACAATCACGCTACTTGAGCTCTTCAAAGCCGCCGCGCTCCGCTTCAAGAATGCAACCAGATCCTGATCATTCAGATGCCCCAGACACCACTGGCACCACACGACGTCAAACCCAGAGTCGACGTCGTCCTCGTCGGAGAGATACCCAAGCCGCTGCAGTGCCTCCGTGCCTCGACCCGGTCGTGCCGGATCGAAATCTTGCAACGGTGCCCTAAGGAACGAGACGCTCTTGGTTTTATCAAGGATCCCCGTCCATCCTGACGTGCTGCTCTCATTGCTCGTAGAAGCCCCTCGACAACGACGATGGGCCTCGTCGATAAACGATCGCACGGGTTCAAGCAGGACGACGTCCGAGACGAGGTGGAGGAGGACGTCTGCGGTGACGCGTCCAATTCCCGCGCCGACGTCGAGCGCGCGGAATCTCTTGGGAAGTTCCGTCTCGTTTTCGGAGCGGAGCGGGCGGACCGCTGAGGGGACGACGCGAAGCTCGGGGATCAGGTCTAGCAGGAATTGTCGTGATCCGAGCGCATCGACGCGCGGTAGGGACTGTGGTGTTGATTTGTATTATACATACTGTCGTTCTGGGTGGAATGAGAGATGCGCACCCCAGATCCGAACCCTCCTGCGTGGTTGTATGGGCAGACGAACTTGGATCAGGAAGAGACCTACCGAGCACACCGTCTAGACTCGCGGGTTGTGTTTCCCAGTATTCAAGTCCTGCCTTGACAATTGCTTCGTCTCTCGAGCTTGCAGATGAAGCCATCTCAAGAGTCAAAGATGAACTTCAGCGGCAGTATCGCGCGGTAAACCGCGATCACGTGATGTTCTCAGCTAGAACGCTTCTGTTTCTGCCCTGTTTTCTCAAATTGTACCGTCAGTCTGGCCGGACTGGAAAATAAGTGAGTAAGTACGATTATCCTGGCA
The DNA here is from genome assembly GCA_038094275.1 of Tubosaeta brunneosetosa. Taxonomy (NCBI): domain Eukaryota; kingdom Fungi; phylum Basidiomycota; class Agaricomycetes; order Boletales; family Boletaceae; genus Tubosaeta; species Tubosaeta brunneosetosa. Next base: position 10,544 of record JBBPTV010000142.1, read on the forward strand.
TTTTCGGAAGATCCTATTGGTCTTCCTAGGATGAACCCTTTCTCAGACCTGTTCTGTACTTTCGTGGAGACAACCTTTACATTGCCTTTTGAGTCACTCTGAACTTCATTTCATCCGCTGAGCTGAAAGCTGACCTTGTGGTTGAACAGAAGACAATCGGGACGAAATATATGAGGCCGCCCATTCAATTTCACTTCCACTGTCGTGGGCAATTCTGCAAGCTACCTCAAGACTTCCTTAGCGGACTTGGACGTTTGTAAAATTTTGTCGAACGAATGCAAGTACAATATATACCACAGTTTATGAGTACATTTCATCCCAATCGTCATCATTAGTTGCGCGAGACATATTTCCACTCTGTGTACTGTCCACTGAAGGTGTGAGGTTTACCCCGGACGTTGGTATTCGCATTTTGGTGACTGGTTTACTTTGTCCCCCTTGTTCTATCTGGTCGACGATGTCCCACATATCGTCATCGTCCGCTTGCGGTGCAGGTGGGATGTTGTTCTCCGGAAGATCAAACAACATGGGCGAGTTATCGACGGCGCCCCAAAGATTTGCTTCGTCCAGGTCCATTGCGTCAGTATCACCTTTTGGTGCAGCTTTCTCCGGCATTGTGAGCGTGGCTGACAAGCGCAGCACCCCAGAATCATCAGCGGTCGTTGCGCGGAGTGCAGTCAGTCGCTCTTCCTCAGCCCTGATCACAGCGTCAATGTCAAAATCGTCGTCATCTACCTCCGAGGATGCAGGGGGAAGGGAAGAAGGACGCGAGGACGCTTGGTCGCTCTTTGAGAGGTGATCCCGAGATTCTTTGTCTTCTCCGTCTTTTTCTGCCTCTACAAGCGTTGGTTCGGTGAGATCGATGACATCTGAGTCTTCTTTCTCCTTGTTGTTCGTAATACCCTTGAACTCATCGCGCCAGACGCTCAGGCGAACCTGGTAGTGTGCGCGCGTCAGAAAAGCGCAGCACATGATGGTCCATGTGTTTACCTGCATGCGCTTGGAGTGACACAATTTTTCGACGCGATCGATGGTATCTTTAAAGGAAGTCTTTGGATACATCCTATGCGTCCAGAACTGGTACACCTGCAATAGCCGATTCAAGTCTGTATGCTAAACAAACCGAACGTCAGCGCGAGCAAGGTTCAAAGGGTGAGAGAGCACCTCGTTCCCCTTTCCCTTTGGCTTAAATCCCTTGATCTCCTCGATGAGCAGCGGGATGCCGTCGGGACCTACCAGCCTTTCTTCATCCAGTTTTGGTAGCACCTTGCGACCTTTTTTCTCCCCATCAGCAGGCTTGTCCTTTTCTTGACCTCCTGCAGATGAATCCTTGCCCGCGGTGCCGGCAGTTTTCGAGTTGGCGGTCAAGGTGTACCCGGTTCGCCTGGCACGTGCATGCCGTTCCTCGGCCTCCTTGGTAAGCTTCGCGAGGTCCAGTGCGGGCGCAAGCGGCTTATATCTCAAATCATCGTCCTCCTCTCCCTTGTCGAGGTCATCAAACAAGGCATCGACGTCTGGCCTGGCGGGCGGCGGAGCCGGCGTTGCACGCTTCGGGGGACGCTCGTAGTCACTGTCACTGTCTGGAAGAAAGAGGGATTGGCGGGGGCGTTTGAGAGGGCTGTTATCACCGGGGGATGTTGGAGGTTTTGGCGGAGATGCGATGGGCTCGTCCCAGATGTCGTCGAGAGACATGGCGAGCAGAGACACGCGTTATTTACATTTATTTACATAGGTGACGCGAGTTCCGTATCAACCACCAAGTACTCGTGGGCTCCGCTTGATACGAATCACGAGGAGTCCGACATCTTGGACCACTTGTGTCTTTGTTTCTTCCCGCTGGGAGCTTGAGGTCTAATCCGCACGTCCTCCGGTGAATACGAATTGGGTCTACCTTCTTCCGTGCATGCGGATGCCCACAATCTCCCTGACGAGTTGGGATTTACACTGCTGCGACGGATGAGTGTAACACGCCATCCCAAGACACTCTCTATTCATTTGAGTGAGTTTTTCAAATCGGACTCTATTCATCAATTATCATCAGCATCAGGAATTGGAATTGTCAATGTGCCCATCTGAGATGTTTCGGAGCACTACCCATTCTCAACACGGGGCGTACCATATGGCAACAGTTTCATCTGAGCGCCGAATGCATTTCCTGTTACGCGTTGTCGAGGAAAGCATGACGCTCATTGACAGGTGACTCATTGGAAAGCCTTCAACGATATCTTTTTCCAAAGCAGGTATCACGCGGAAGCGATTGCGCCAGTGTTCGACATGAAAATTACTGGACGTACAAACATAAGAGACTTACTCAAAGACAAGGATCTCACCCGACCGCACCAGCACACCCAAGAGTGTATGAGACATTGTGATGATCGTGACGACACGCCGTCACGGGGGAGAGCAAACGGGTGGGGGGAACGGAAGGAGATAAGGCATGGGGCATGACGATGACGACGACACGACAGCCATGAAAACGCAATCTCAGTGAGGGGGCAGCTTGCTAAGAGGGTGTGGAGTTGGGAGAGGCGGGATAAAGCACGAGCGCTAACGGACGGGGCAAGTTGGCAACAGCGCGTATGGGACGTACGGGAGGAGTGGGTAGCTGGTACAGTTGCAATAAAGATTTGAGTCCATAAGCTAAAGAAACTGGTTGGCGCAAGCAAGGATTCAAACAAGATTCAAACTTGGGTGTAAGAACACTTCGTTTCCCCAACTTGATTCGAGCACTTTATGTACACCTGTTTATATGGTCGGTGTTCAGCGCTGCCAGGAAGTGAAACATGTTGGCAGCCGAGGTAGACCATGTAGAGTACAGGGCACATCGCATGCTTCAAGTGTGAGCAAGCACAAGTAGGCAAGGCTTGAATTTGGAATGTGACTAACTTATGCGAGGAGAGTATGAATGTGGACAAGCACAATGATTGACTTCAATATTGTATCATTAATTGCCATGTGGCTCATGCATGAGAATTTTGGTGTTTGAGTGGGACACACCCCTATTCTTGGTACCCACATCACTACTACACATGCTGGCATCGTGTGGAAAGCATGGATGGCTCCTGAAATGAAAGCCGTCCATGCTTTTCACATGACACTAGTGTGTGCAAAGCAATAATTAGTAATTACCACACATTGGACCAGGGACATCAATGTCACATACCAAAAATTGTGTTGGTGGTGTTTGGATGCCAGACAGCATGTGGTCACACATTTTTATGATTTGGTAATGTTGAAAACTCTTGCATGATTAGTTCTCTAACTAATTATCCGAAATATTTGGGTTATAGCTAGTAGTGTAATGCAGAGGTGCCATGGTGATTGCCTGTGTTTGGAGCCCCGGCATCATCATCCTTGGTGATAGAACGCGCAAAACTGCTGGTGATATGTGATCTTTACAGGATGTCGCATGATGGACAGCACTCAGGCATGCCAACGCAGATTGGGTGGATGACTGCTACGTGGTGGTCTGTGGATCACATCATGGTATAGCTAACGGGACCAAATGGGGCTTATCTCACCGCAGGCCATGGTTCCGCGTGTTCCGCTACATTAACAGTTCTTGGGCAACGAGCGTAGTACGTGGTATTTCTGAATCAGCACACAGGCTTCTAACCGACAAGGCCAACTAACACATGTACAGCGCCAGACAAACTCGGAGGTGAGCTATTTCCGACGATGCTGCAAAATGGGAGCGGCAAATGATTCGTACGACTACTATACGACTACTGACGGATTGGCAGTGAGCGGTACAGATTCTGCACCAGGTGACCTTACTTCAGCGAGCAAGATTTTTGGCCTGTGAACTTAATTGGGTCAGGGTCACAGTTCTCTGATCTTTAATGTTGTTTATTGACTTGTTTCGATCGATCAAAGTTTTGGATATAGAGTGCCAGCGGGTCAAGAATCGGAGTGTAGTCAAACCGGTAACTTATTTATCTGTTCTGCAAATTAGCAAGTACGATTTCCTTTCGTTCCATTCCTCATGCCTCAGCTAACCACCACGACCACCAAACACGTTCAATATCGTTCATGCCGCTGATGCTTTGCTGACGGATCGCTAGCGGAGCATGGTCAGCGCTGTTTGCAGCGAAAACTATTGGTTGATGCGGATCGCCATGAGTTTGCACAACAAAGCAAAACTAGGCCGTATCGAGTCGATTAAACGACATCACCCCGCCTTTCTGCATCGTGAGCCGAGTGAGCCGACAAAGCTAGGTGCCGTGGTGGACACGACATGGCGTTGCGCGGGTCCTGGATAAAAGGCAAGACCTCCTGTCACAACGCCTGAGGAGAAAGCTGTTGAACTCCCTTTCCGTGAATCACACATTCTTTCGTCCGTGTCTTGATCCTGATGGCCTCCGTTAGGTGTAATGGCTCCTCAGCAAGGCTCTTCTCGTAGTACCGCCACACAACAACCCACGTCTAGGTATCATGCCATTTCGGGGGTGAGTGTTCAAGAGCCAGCTATCGTTTACGTCTTACCGTTTGCATATAGGAGGAACACGTCTATGCGGGTGACAAGCCGAAAGAGACGCCCCTCAGGCTTTCGCCAGCTATCCTACGGGATGCAGACACCCTCCTCTCCACTTACCCTAACATTCTAGACCTCGATGAGGATCCTTTATACAATATGAGATGGTCGCCATCGGTACGACTTTCTCTGGTAATGGAGTCTCATACTCAACGTACTTTAGGACATGATTCAATTCAATGCGCATGTCATTTACGAATCAGAGATTCAGTGCAAGTGGACACAGGCAGGGGTGACCTGCCATGACGAGCTCAGAATCAGAGATATCGCGGCACATCTAGAACAAAAACACGGTGCCGCGTCCAACCCGTTGTTGTACGGGTGCTCGTGGAGAAAATGCTCCGCAAAGGCTGAGGCGATAACTCTGCGCTCAAGCCTTACCAGGCACATTAGAGAGCAACACTCTTTCGTCAAATGGGCTTGTCCCACGTGTGACGAGACGTATACCAGGCATTCCATATTGTTGAGGCATTTTTGGACCTGCCCAGGTCGTAATGAGTTGCAGGCGATGTCAGAAGATTAGATGTCAAGCAAGGTGTCTCTCGGTACATGGCACTCTTACTTTTTTTTTGACAAGCTTCCGCCCCCACTCCTCTCTCATATGTTACCTTGCTTGCGAGTTCCCTGTACCAGTATTTACTATGTAAATTGAGAGGACCATCATGCGCCGTCAGGCTGCGGCCGCCCCCCTCTATTGCATTCCGGTGGTAAACGTCGGACGAGGAACGCTCAACAATTATTGAGCATGGAATCTCCGACTCACTGATCCATCGAGATTCAACGTCAGTGTAATACTAGGGATCGTTCTAGGGATTGGCCGTTTGGTCCAGATCCTGGACCCCTGGTTGACCCCGAGTGCTTCAAGTTACACTCTGGGAGAGTTGGTGGTTGCCCGCAAAGGATGGCGACGGCCGTCCGAAATCCGCCTCTCCAGATGATCATATCAGTAGTTGCAAGTCTATGGCCGAACCCGAACTAGGACTTAACCTACTCGGAAATCGGATCACGGAACTCCCAAGTCTGCGATGTATACAATCGCGCACATGATCAACAGTCATTCTCCGGAAGGGTGCCTGTACTATCGAGGTTGGCGCCGAGTCCTGTCTGTTGGGCAATTAGTATGTGGCAAATAGCTGACTTCACGATTTGTACTTAAGCAGTTCTTCGACGAAGAGTGCACGGACGCTCTAGAATATCTGCCCACAGACCACCCGACTGAGGACGGGCGGTTCAAGCCACCTCTCCAGATCAATTGCCACGTGATCCTGCACAGACAAGCGCATGTCTATGTTCGACGGCGTGCTCCCTGCATGCGAGCTTCCTCGTCTTTCTAATGATCCTTCCCAGGATGACGCTGGCTATGACTTCAATGCGGGTTCGCCAGTATGGGCAATACTCGACTCACCAATCAGAATGACCAGCTGACTTCGCCGCTTTACGACCCACCTTTAATTAGCGTCGGAGTCTTCTTGGCGCCATTTGGCTGTCGCACCCGTTTCCGTGCAGGTACCGGTGTCAATGTCTCGCCCTTCCCAACTTGCATGGAAATATGGGTCCTGGAACCCAAAGGCCGAGCCAAAAATGCGCTGGGCGAGGGCGCAGTCTAGCCGATCAGTGAGATGGTTTTATGCCTTGGCCCAAAACATCAAGTGACATCCCTACCCACTCACGACGAAGTTTACCCTTGTCGTGTTTGGCGGCATACAGCCTGGAAGACCCCGCAGATTAGGCGTATTGGCGGGAACGACCGATCACGGGTCGCTCTCGATATATGGCGTACTGGATCCCGACGACATAAGACCCCCAGGCAATCATCCGAGGCCCCTCCTTCATCGCGAAAACCTTATCTCGCCCAGTTAGGTTTCCCGAGCCAGTTCTCCGCATCTCACACGAGGGAACATCATGTTTGATGTTTAGCATGACGCGTTTCGAAGCTGCATTAGATAGTGGCGAAGCTCTTGGTGAGTTCCCAAAGGACCCATCCGAGGATCCGACATTCATCTAGATATGGCGGCGTACAGCATCTCACGGACATTCAAGAACCACACTCAACAGAACAGGAGGCACGTTTACTTTCATTATTCCTCCGACCTCTTTGAACCAAATTGACATTTGATAAGATCCTATGAACAGTGCGGTTTATCGACAGGTCCAATAATGATTGACCACGATAACACCGTGAAATCCTCAATCCGCCATCGGATCGGCCAATGGATCGTCTACGACTGACACGCTCAAATCCACGCGCGGGGGTGGATCAACATGACGAGATCAATTGGCGCAGCACGGGGTGTGGCTACCAGAGCTTGGCATCCACCGAGTCGTGTGGAGCAATGGAAACAGCCTTGGAGGCGCCCCGCAGCCGGCGTCGAGAGTATGCAGAGTCAAGGGGACGTCGAATGGCGAGTTGGTTGAGGAAGCTAACTGACGACGACATGCACGCGCGTCAGTCAGTGCGTCGTTAGCGCCGTGCAAGCAAAGCGTTCAGGACGGGCGAACTCACCGATAGCCCGCCACTTGGCCATGAATAAGTACCATTGCTGGTGACGCACCAGTCTCAGCTTCTCCACCTTTCCACGCGGCCCGTCGTCCGCGACCACCTCAGGTTTGATCAGATCCCACAGCTAGGGCGGCGCTCCTTGAAATGTGTGAATGGCATCCTTTCGGTGACTCGAGACGTACTTTTCGCGCTGTGGTCCGACACACCGTTCTGGAAGATTGGCTGCTACAACTGGGCGTGCTACTCAATGACAAAATTTGTCTTAACCAAGTAAGAGAAAAAGATCTTCAGAGCGTCATCCGAGGGAACAACGGGAGTATCTTGCCTGTAGACGGAGGTTTAGGGCGATCTCGCAGTGGGGCTGGCGTTGAAAGCTGTTCGTAGTCGCTATCGCTGTCAGGAAGGGAAAGGATAGGATGGGCACGGGCATGGGGGCTATTGTGGGTTTTAGTGCAGACGCGACGGGCTCATTCCGAATGTTGTCAAGAGACATGCATACGTTATTTACATTTATTTGTACGATGATCGGGTAGCCTCAACTCTGCTCTTACGCTCGGCAATTCTATTCTGCTGGCTCGGTGATTGTGATGGGCAGCGGCTGGGCGCTGAAGAGGCGTGCGGACGGAGCGCATCGCAAGTACACTTGCGATGAGGTAAGCACAAGTAAGCGAGATTTGAATTGACAGTGTGAATGCTTTAGGCTGTAATTAGCATGTGTGAATGCATGGAGGTCATATGATAGGTGGTATTTGTGGTTGAATTGGAGAAATGTGAATGTGAAATGACTTGTGGAGTGGCTTTTCTCGCCAATTGCCATATAAGAATCTCGGTGTTTGGGTGGACCCCGGGAACATGCCCCCTATGCCTGTTACTCACATCATTATGCTACACGCATGCTGGTGTCATGCCAAACAGTTGGTTGGCTCCTGAACTCAAACATGAAGGCATCCACCTATTTGGTATGGCAGCAGCATGTGTAAGGCAACACCACCCAAGATTCCATACAATAACTTTGAACTATCCACATGCCCACTTTTGGGTTGGGGAGCACAAGGGTTCAAATGTTCAACTAATACATCAATGCAATTACCTCAGTCAGGAACTTCCCGCTCAATGGAGAGTCCTCAAAAGAGGTCAACAAGGTTTCATTGAAGATGCATGTAAAATAAATTTTAGCAAGCACCTTGCCAACTGTTGCCGTTCAGACTTACCATGTTATATAATACGCACTCACATCTCAGTTTTGGTGGAAACTCTCACGATAGCTTGACTCTTGTCCAGAGAATGTCTCGGACCAAGCACGGGAATTACTACACGTTGTCTAAAACGAGGTGTCAAATTGGTCTCTTCGATGCCGAATGTCATATCATCCCCAGGTACACCCCACATTGTGGGTGCCAGAGAGTTTATGGCCGCACATTTCTATTATGGTAGGTAATACGTCGACGAACGGTACCTTCTTTTTCTAATATTGTCATCTCTATACGTGGTTTATAGTGTGGGGGTGATGTTGCCAATTACTTGTGTCTAGAACACCGACGTCGTCATCCCTATCGTGACCGGACGCGTTGCTGGTAGTAGGTGAGATGTCATGTGATGGACGGTGATGCACGAGGAATCGGATCGGCTGCACAATTGCGACATAGTGGTCTGTGAACCGCATGGTATGGCTAGCGGGACTTATCTCATCACAGGCCATCCTTCTCCGTGTCTAATTGCATTCGCCGTTCTTGGATAACGGGTGTAGTACGTGATGCTTCAGAATCAGTGAATAGACCTTCCTGACTAGAGTTGACCCGGGGTGATGCGCCGTCAGATGAAGAGGCATGCTGGCTTTGTTAGCGGCACAGATCTTGCACTACTCCACTTCGGCGAGTAGAAAAGGACCTTTGGCTTCCAAATTAAGCGAGGACCATAGCACTCTTATTATTAACGTATTTCGATCGATCATAGTTCCTGAACGTAGAGTGCCAGCGGGCCAAGAACCGGGACGTTGTCAGATCGACGACATCATTCATCTATTTGTCAGATGCCAGTTTCCCTTCGTTCTTTGCATCATGTCATGGCTGACCCAAGCCACGGTCACCAAACACGCCATTGTTCATGCAGCTGAACGATTCCGTGACGGATCGCGTACGTTACAGGATGGTCAGCGCAGTTTGCAGCAAACATTATGAATTGGATAATGTGGAGTTTCACTGCCCCTCGCGGATGGCGTGTCCTTGTCTTCATTGATCATCGCCCCGTTGTCGTGAGTTCGCGCAACACAAACCGCATAAAGTCGGTTAACTGACATCCGCGCGCTTTATCGAAAATGACAACGAGATAGTTAGGAAATGATACTCACCGTGCTCTGGCATCGTGGCTCGACGGGGTTAGGTGTCGTGGCAAGTGCTAAATGGCGTTGTGAAGGTCCTGGATAAAAGGCAGGACTCCCTGTCAATATCCTGCAGCAATGTACGGAGAGAAGGCTATTGAAACCATTCTCGGTGAATCTTACCCACCTTTGTCCATGGCTCGAACACTGACGACCTCCGCTAGACGCGACGGACGTCACTAGGCAGGAGTCCTCTCTCCGTGCGCATTGTCAGCAAACACGCCACGACGAGGGTGTCCTGTATAACACAACATGGTCATTGTTGGTATGGGTTCCTTTGGTACTGAAGTCTCGCACTCAGCATATTGTAGGACATGATACACTTCAATGGGCATGTCATTCACGAATCGGAGATTCGGTGCAAGTGGACGCAGGCAGGGACGACCTGCAACGATAAGCTCAAAATTAGAGAAATCAGGACTCACCTTGAACAAAAACATGGTGCCGACTCCGACTTGCTGTCCTACAGATGTCTGTGGAGTCTATGCTTTGCAACGGAACCAATGAGGTGTTCGAGCCTCACTAGGCACATTCGCGAACAACATACCACTATAAAGTGGGCTTGTCCAACGTGCGAGGAGACGTATACCAGGCATTCTACGTTGTTGAAGCATCTCTGGAGCTGTTCAGGTCGTTGCGAGCCGCAAGCGAAGTCATGAGGTTAGAAAAGCCCATGCCAGTACATTACGCATCTTCTTATACGTTTCCTATGTTACTCGTTTGCACGATTCCTAATTTTTGCGCTCCCTGTGGCTCGTGTTGTCTATGGGTTTCGTTGAGGAAGGGAAATTTAGATCCGGATTGAGCGGTTGTGGCGGCCCGAGGCTTAGCTCTGTCGGAAATCGGATCACGCTCTTCACAATCTCATCACGACTAGTACTGTATGTCTCGTCAACTCCGACCAAGAAAGCCGCGCCGGAGTTATGCAGATCTGGACGCGGACCATGAAAATATGGCAGGCCCCTCTAGCGTTCGGCGACCTGTGGACGAAGAGAGTGGCAACGAGAGCGACCTCGAACCTAATAAAGCACACATGCACTCACGAAAGGTGCTGTCGGAAGATGCTGATACGGACGACGCTCAAAGCCAGACTTCAGGGGCGGAAGAAACACAGAAACGGAGTCGGGGACGCCCTCGAGCGACGGGTATTCCCCAAGGCCTTACAACTGCCAGCGCGACTGGTCTAGGCAGTTCTCCTGTCTCTCAGAGAGTGCAGAAACGCAAACTTCCTCCCAAGGTGCAGCAGGCTACTCGCACACCGTCCATGTACACCCCATCTGTGACAACTCCCCGAGCGGCGAAGATGTATACCTTGCCGAATCCGAGCGCACATCATCGACACAGAGCAATACCAGTCTTTCTCAGGAAGGAGATGGTCGAAAGGCTGGATGAGCCTCCCTTACTATTCAAGGAGCCTCGCATCGTCACCACAAACAGTATGACTTCTGATCGTTCACTCACTGACAGAGTTAGCAAGGCCTGGGGCTTCAATGTTGGCGCTGGTCCAGTCTGGCAGATCATGGAAGATAGGTCTTGTTACAAGGAAAGCAGTTCCGGTTCTTGTTCCGAGAAAGAGTCTTTGCGGCGTCCTAGGGTATACCAAAATGTCACCGTACGACCTGGCTGGGAGTTATTAAACAACCAGTGCGTTGCAAATGGTTAACTTCGTGCTTTTGTTCAAGCAGTTTCAACGAAACGTGTAGGGATGCTCTAAAATATTTGCCCACAGACGACCCCGTAACTGAAGACGGGCAATTCAAGCCACCTCCCCGGATCAATTGCCTTATGGGCCCGCACGATAGCCAGACGCGCGTCTCCTTCGATATGTTCGACAGCATTGCTACCTGTACGTGAACTCCCTCACCCTCTTTCTAATGAGGACCCTCAATGTTCCCCGAGCCGAGTACTTCGAGGATGGCACTGGTTATGTCTTCAATGTGGGGTCTCCGGTGTGGGGAATAGATTGGTGCCCGACATATCAACCAGATCGATCAGGTGAGAGGGAACAATTTTCGCCACTTTATGGCCCGCCTTTAATAGCAGTCAGCTCGGTGCTTTAGACACTATTTGGCCGTCGCACCCTTTCCATCGCGTTCGTATGCACCGAGTATCGGTGTCAATGTCTCTCGCCCTTCCCCGGCTTGCATTCAAATATGGGTCCTGAAGCCCAAGACTCCAGCCGAAAACGCGATGGACGAGGACCATCCTTGCAGTGATTTAGCTGAAATCCGGTGTGAAATGGTGTTATGCCTGGAAAGCGGGCCGGCTCAAGAAATCAAGTGGTGTCCCCTACCCACTCACGATAAAGTCTGTCCTTGTGTTGACGACTACATGTATCTGGGAGCTGACTTAACATTTAGTGGGGGGACCTACAGCCAAGAAGACCTCGCAAATTGGGCATGTTGGCAGGAACGTTCGAGGATGGGTCACTCTCGATATATGTCGTACCGGATCCCGACGACGTGAGACCCCCTGACAATCATTCAAGTTCCCCTGTCTTTAGTGGGCATTTCCTTTGTCACTATCGCAAAAACCTTATCTCGCTCAGTTAGGTTACCCGAGCCAGTTCTTTGCATCGAACACGAGGGAACGTCATGTTGGTCTCTCGATTGGGCGAACAGCGAAGTCATTGCTGTAGGTCTTACGAATGGTAGGTCTCCTGTTGTGAAGACGTTTTAATGTGGGGAATAACGCGTTTCGAGGCTGTATTGCTGTTTACAATATCAAAGATGCATTGGATGGCGGCGAAGCTCTTGGTAAGCTGTCTTTCGGAACGTGCATTCATGTCCTTAATACTGCCCAGACGTCTTCCCGACGCACTTCATTACCGTCCATCAATCTGCGATACGTGCACTTGCGTGGATTCGCGTGCCTCCGACAGATGGGTCTGGCGTGCTTGACGCATCCGATCCGACTATCATCGCAAGTGGTGGCTATGATGGCGTACAGTGTCTTACGGACATTCGAGAACCACATGGGAATGTAGTCAACAGAACGCGAGGCACGTTTACATCCGTTGTTCCCTTGACGTGTGTACCAGATTGACATCCGATAGACGTTATGAACAGCGCGGTTTATTCTGCGTTTTCGACGGGTCCAATAATGATTGACCACGACAACACCGTGAAATCATATTCCGTGTCACCAAGCATGTTGGGTCGTGGACATATTTTAATGGAACCAGATGGGCCTGTTTGGGTCAGTCTGCCACCTACTGCCAATATCACTGGCTAATTACCCATCAGAGTGTGAGCGCATCAGAATATCATCCTCAACTCGCCGTCGGATCAGCTGATGGATCCTGTACGACCACCAACACGCTCAAATCCACGCGCAGGGGTGGGTCGGTGGTAAGTCCAATCAAACTCGACGGTGGACACATGTTGAAGAGACTCCGTTCAGCCGTTCCTCATTCACAAGATTTTTCAACTCGATTACAGCCGCAAGACTGGCGACTTCCGCATGCTGGAACATTTTCTCCCACAGGCAAGTATCCACCGTCGTCCGTGCCTCGAACATTGTCAGACCGTGCTCTCCAGGAGACGCAAGAGCGGTCGACGAACGTCAAGGGCAAGGCGGAGAGGACGGAACATGCCGAGACCAGTGGGGGCAGCACTGGGGTGTGGCCACCGGAGCTGGGTGTCCACCGGGTCGCGTGGAACAATGGCAACGGCCTTGGAGGCGCTCCGCTGCTCGCGTCGGCGACGGCGTCGGGACTATGCAGGGTGGACTGGTTACTGGGGCGGTGGATCAAGGACAAGACGCCGTACGTGAGCGTCGCGAAAATGAGAAGGGAGATCGAGGGGACGTCGGACGACGAGTCGGACGGGGAAGCTTAAAGTGGCATTTTGAACGAGCAGATTAGTACGGACGACATGCACGTGTATCCACCGGTCTGGTGCGCGGCCGTCAGCCAAGCATTGAACGCGTACAGGACGGGCGGACGCACCCTGTCACTTGGGTTTGAACAGGTTGTTGTCCTTCAGCTGCTGGCGGTGTGCCAGCCTCAACCGCCTCTTCTCCGCCTTCCCGCCCGGCCCATCGTCCGCAAGCACCTTGGGGTTCGTCAGATCCCACAGCCAGGCGGGGTACTCCTCGTCGGGCTTGGCGAGCACGGGTGGCTCGCCCTTGAGATAGTTGAGTCCGGTCATGACGGTGCCCGCTGGACAGGACGAGACGCCTGGTCGTGACACGTGTGCGTGGGTGAGCATCCTGTTGGTAGCTTGGGGACGTACTTTTTGTGCTGTGCTCCGACGATGCGGGTTGGCTGCTCGAACTGGGCGCACCGCTCGACGAGGCATAGCCGCGTGCACAAGCTAGAGAAAGAGATCTCCGGAATGTCGTTTGGGGTATGTGTACGAGCAAAGACATGTCGGGACAAATTTGTCGAGGTGTGGCTCACGGCGCGAGACAAGAGAAGATTTGTATGTACAATAGATACACAGGACACACGGTGCAGTCACCAACTGATCTATACCTAGGAATAAATCGTCCACTGCACACCATCCCAGAGTTGTCCCCAATGCTCAGAATAACCCAGACCCAGGGAACAACTGCGACTCTTCGTTTGCTTCTTGGTCGACTTCAGGCTGGGGCAAAGGCTCTACCTCAGGGGAGAGGCTATAAGGTGTCGCGGGGTGCAGTTCGGGTTCGTGTTCCTCATGTGGATACGATTCGTGTTCGAATGGATCAATGTCTGCATCTGGCGTCGCTGGTGGAAGTGGAAGGATAGGCTCCCGTGGAGAAATCGGCTGGATGGTACGTGCCCCTGGTGAGGCATTGCGTGGCGGGGACTGCGGAAGAAGTATTGCTTGGGGAGGGGGGGAAGAAGGCAAGGGGTGTGACTTGGGTGGAAGGTTGTATTGCGGGAGAGCTTGAGTAACAGGTCGAGGGTGTGATGGCGTTGCAGTGGTCTGAGGCTTCGGTTGCAGATCATACTCGAACTAGAAGCGAGAGTCAGGAAGCAAGTACAATCAAACAAGAACATTCTTACTGCTGCAAAAACTTCATCCTTTCGTTTCTCCCCCTCATCCTTGTCAATGCAATAGCAGAGATACAAGACATCCGCCCTAAAACATGGTTACGGACACATTAAAAAGACAGCAACGAGGAAACTTACGTGTCTTCCACAAGACCAACGCAGAATAACCCGACAAGTGCGGTCACACCACCGGCCAGCACAGCGGCACCCAGGGCGGAGTTTGGTGCATTCAAAGTGTGAGCAACGAACAGATAGGTCAAAAGCGCAAACGGAAATGTAAGCGTCAAGGGTGTGTACGTGAGCATCGTAAGTTGAGCTGTAAAACATGTCAGTTCCTGGCTGTCTCAAGTGAAAGTCCCGTACGCTCAGTCTTAAACTTCCGTCTGAAGCGCCCCGCTCCCGCAGACTCCACAGCTGCTGTGAGAGCACGTGCTCGCCTTGCGCTCGGCAGGAAAGGATCACCAGTAAGGCCAGTATACACTAGAGCGTACTTGCTGAATGACGAGGTCACGCTCTCCAAATAACCTACCGCCAAGCCAGCGCCAGCAGTAAGTGGTTGGAGCCAGGGGCGGAAGGCAATTGGGAAATATGACGGTAAAAGACGAAGTGCGATCGTCAAGAGGGTGAGCATGCGAATACCAGCCATGATGAGTGCACTCAGTACGATGGACCCCAAGGATGGATAAGTAGAGCGAAGAAGGGCAGCGTGAATAATATGCGTATCCGTCGAAAGTGGTGGGGGTTGACTTGGGCTTGTCAACGATGTGAGTAAGGAAACCAAAAGCGTCCAACAAAATCTCACTCACTCTGCATAGTACCATGCCCCAATGACTCCCGCGCAGGTGGTTCGTAAAATGCCTCTTGCAACACCCCAACTCCAAAGCCACACGCCAACAGCGCCAACAATCGCCCAATCCGCCCATTCCTTGATATGCCATTCAACCTGGCCTTGCACGCTCTCAAAATAACCCATCAAAAGGAGACGGAAAATGAGTGTGACAAAAGGGATGGAGGTGATTAATATTATGAGAAGGATGGCCGGAGACAGTGCCAACAAAAAAGGATTGGACATCAACAGTTGCGACGTGAGGTCAAGGATGGACGATGTAGAGTGAATCTTGCGAGGGAGGTCGATCAGACGCCGTGCCGTGAGTACTGACAGGACGAGAGGGATGACAGAAAACAAGCGCAATCTTGAAGGGTAATCAACGGCGTCCCGACGACGATGAGTTGGCACGACTTACCCAACGGTCTCGCCCCATGTTGGTTCCTGGTCACCGTCCCACATAAAACTTCCAACAAAAGCCCATATTGCAGAAATGAAGAGTGTGACTGGTATAAAGACTGAAGTGACGACCATAACGGGCTTGACGAATATCCGCAACAGGAGGATGTGTGCATAGGCGACGGCGGCACTGACGAATGTCAGGATAGTGAGCAACGGGACTGTGTGCAGCAGGGTCAGGTATGGGAGAGGCCCCTTGATTTTGTTGGGCCGACGAGCGATGAAGATGAGCAAGATGCAGAAGAAAAAACATATTGTAACGCCAGAGCACCATAGAATGGTCCAGTGCGAATCATTGAACTTCCGACGAGCACGCGACATGTGACGGGGATCCGGGAGCGAAAATACGTCAAGCGGGCGAGAGGCGCCATCCCTGGGTAGTAGTGATTCGGTGAGAGATAAGGAGACGGGTTCTCGAGCGCGAGGTGGAGGGGGAAGGGGTGGCGAGGACGGGTGTGGTTGTCGATGTGATGGACCCGCTGTCGGCCCCGGAGAGTCAAAAGAAGACCTTGACGGGGACGGAGAAGAGGCGCGGAGACGGCGGGGGGGTGATGCTTGGTGAGCGAGCCAACCCTTTGGAAACTCTTGTGATTCAGCCTGACCATAATCCGACGCCATCAATGGTATCGACTGGGAGGCATGGCGAGAGGCGCCTGGGGGCATATCTTCCTCGTCTAGGCGGAGGTACGGATCTGGCTCCTCTATTTCACGAATTCGGCTCCTATGATCCCCTCTACTCGACATCCTGCTCATATGGCTCGCACGCAGATGAGGGTCGTCAAGGTCGTCCAACTCGTCGTTGTGGTCACTGCCTGCACGAGACCCGTCGTCGGTCGTGAAAGAAAAGAAAAGAGGATGCGAAGAAGACAGACTGGAGTCTGGATTTTGTTGCTGCAACAGAAACTGCGAGGCATACTGCGCAAATGATTTCGCCATCTCCAACTCACCCACTCGTCGAGGCGAACGCGGACAGAGATTTGGCAGCGCCGCCGCAGACCGTGTAGCTTATAAAAGTCAACGTTGGCTGGTAAATTCGCTAAACAACCTAGCCTTGGCTTGCGTACGCTGTGGGAATGTTATGCCTAAATTGGATTACAACAACACCCTCCCCAGAATCCTCATTTGTTGTCTTTCTATCCACTGTCAGCTCCTCAGGGTTGCCTTTCCTAGTGTCAAAAACGAGCCACTAGTTTATGTAAATGCGTCACTGCGTTCCAATGCCACATCATGAGTCTCGAAATCGGAGGTTGGTCATAAAGCGGCGAAGATGCGACTAACTTTGATCTAGAAAGAGAACAAACCCCGGCCCAATGATGAATCAGTGGCTCCTGCCAGTATGAAGTATCACCTCCAATCTACTATAGTGGGCTTATTTTTCCTACCTGGAGGCGGCCACAATCATAATCATGGCAGTGGTCTTGGTATCCCTTTGCTTGACGACAACAAGTCCTGTACGTACCTGTGCAAAACGGCAGCATGTGTCGAGGCGATCGGGTGCTTCTGCTACGCGGAAATTTTTTCTACGGAACACTCCCATGAAGAGGGAGAGTTCCAAATCGCATGCAGCAGACTGCAGTCATTATATCCATAGGATCTGGGTGAAATAGTTGTTGCCTGATCCTCGGTCGCTTTAAAAACCCAGATAGAATAACATATCCTAAAACTCAAGCATAAGAGACAGTAGGCAGCTCTAAATCCAGAAACGACGGACGTTCTGGGGCGGAGTGGCGGAGGCTCTCAAGTGCAACACCCGGAAAATCCCGACCAAGCACTTCACTTCTATGATGCCATGGCCAAAAATAATGAGACTGAAGTAAAAGGGTAAGTGCGTCGCTTATCGATTCTAAGTACTGCACGGATGGCTTACTTTCCCTTTAATTCAGCCAACCAGTCCAAATCAATCGGTTTTTGGCACTCTCCATCGACTTTACTAATTCCCATTCAAAAGCATCTGTGTTTGAGCTGGCAGCCTAATGGCGGGTCAGGACAAGCTCCCTGACCGAACTCTCCTGCAAACATACAGGAGGTTTGTACGGTGTGTCTAGGGACTCAGAATACATCACATAGCTCCCTCGTCGTTTTCCACCCTTCAATTAAAGTAGAGGTCATGGTATGTGTCGTATCATCTTCATAACGAATATGGAATATATCCTTAGCTGGCAGAAGCACCCCAGGAGTTGGGCTGAAGCCCGGAACCCCAACGATACGCGCTCATGCCCATTTTTCCTTCTCCTTTTGCCCCACTTGGTCGCTGTTTGTCTCTAATGGACCCTCGACGTTCCACATTATACTGGAATTGATAGCATACATGGGTCCAAGGAAGTTTAAATTGAGGAGGTGTCAACAATCTGAACCTGTGGGACGTCAGAAGAGGAAATGACCCCCATCTTCAATCGAAGAAAAGGATTGTTTAGAGTCCGATGTTACGGTTCAAGACCAAATGACAGTCCACATATCGGTGGACAGGGACCGGACGTGTGCACGGTGCGGCCGGTTCGTTGCATGCAATATCATCCTTCCCAATGAACTGCCCTCTCCTCACTAACTAGTTCTCGCACGTGCCTACTTTACTGGCCGGATCACGTGCCATTCTCTTTTCAAGCCGCATACACACCGATCGAATCATTCGCGAGTCTACACTTCTAAACCTGCCTCATTTTCGTCTCAGCTACCATCAAATTCTTAATCATGCCTTCTGGAAACAAGGGAAGACGAGGAAAACGCGAACGCGGACGCGATGCTCACAGTGACACTCCCACCCTTAGTAGCGCTGCCCAGGCAAGTGGCGATAAGCGCACGCACACTACAACGGATAACGGACCTGCATTGACGCTGGCCACTAACGTGCACTGCGCAAATGAAGAAGAAGAGATGGCCGCAACTGTTTGTTGGATATGCGCCGAGCGTATCAAGTATTATTCACTCCCTGCTTGTAACCATCGGACGTGCCACATATGTGCCTTGCGGCTACGGGCGTTATATGAGAAGGTTGAGTGCACGTTCTGTAAGGTGGGTATTTTTCTTCGATTTGTTTGCGCTTCTTGGACGCTCGGACGTTCTAATCGTTTCCTGGTGTTACATTACCGTCAATGTCATTGCTTCCATTTCGGACGTCATTGCTCGCAGGAGCCTCAATCAATGGTCATCTTTACCGCTTTTCGTGATCTTGACTTCTCGTCATACACGCTCAATGTGATTCCCTACCAAAACCCCAAGCTTGGCATCTTCTTTGAGACAGCAAACATGATGGAGGAAACGCTCGGACTCCTCCGATTCAATTGTCCAAGTACCAAATGTGGTTATACCGCCTCCGGATGGCCCGATCTCAAACTCCATGCCCGCGCCGTACATAAAAAGATGTTTTGGTACACATCGTTTTGACCTAGTTGATCTTTGGTTGATGACTGACGTGACTTTGAAAAGTGACTTGTGTATTCAAAATAAGAAAGTGTTTCCGCACGAGCACGTGTTGTACCCGTCGAACGTACTCCCGCTGCACTTACCGTCGATGCCACCTCGACCGAGGCAACAGCCACTCAATGAGACCATTGAAGGCGGAATCCATCCGTTGTGTGCATTCTGTAATGAATGCTTCTTTGGGGATGACGAACTGTTTGTGCACATGCGCGACCTACACGAGGAATGCTTTCTCTGCAAGCGAAATGAGGTTCGTTATCAATAGTACGTGTTGGTCTGTCCCCGTATTCAGTTGATGGCTTATCCAAACAGCTTTCAGGACTACAATAACCTCGTTAGTTTATTTGATTTCATACCGAGGCGTTCCCTTACTTGACGCCCGATCTAGGAACAACACTTTTCAGAGGCCCACTTTGCATGCACGGATTCCGCGTGCCAGGCTCAAAAGTTTGTAGTATTTGATTCAGAGCTCGATCTGAACGCACATCGCCTGGACGTGCATAGCGCAAATATGAGCCCCAGAGACAGAAAGGAGGCACGACGGGTGCAACTGCACTCTCGTGAAGCAGAAAATGTTGCTCCCGGGAGATCAAGGGGAGAAGTTGAAGGGTTCCTGATGTCGGAAGGCACGCTTGAAGCGCGGTATCCTTCGCCAAGCAGTCGCGGGGCCTCTGCTAGATCCCCATTACTTGAATCTCTGAAAAGCGAGTCCAGCGCTCACGACTTGATCTCCACGATTTGGAACGTCCTTGGCCAAAACATGGAGGATACCGAGAATATTATCAACGCCGTCATCGATTTCTTGGGGGAAGAAGAGAAGAAATACGACCTATTGGCTGCATGGATTGAATATGAGCCTGAGTCAGAGGTCAGCCTTTGAAATATCCACTCCATGACGCTCAGGTCACTGACGCAGAGCATTATTTGGCAATACCATCAGTCGTACGACTATTCCACATGTACTACGTCCCATTATGCAGACGCTACTAGTGGAGTTGTTTCGAGCACCGCGCATGCGACGGCCCCTCGGTCCCCACGAGTACATCATTTGGATCATCACGTTGCGCAACCTGCTAATCCGTCACCCTTGTCATCTCCCATCGTTTCAAAGAGCAACGTCTCTACCATTGCGTCAACAGACACTTCTGATTTAGGCGCCTTCCCCTCCCTCGTTCGGCCTCGTGCCAATTCCAAGGCGACTCCACAGTGTAACCAGTCACACAAGTCTAAGTCATGGGCATCCGTTGCTGCACTGTCACATCTACCTTCGCTCACGACGTCAATACCGAAAAGGGTGGATCAGCCTCGTCTACCAGTCGCAGGCCCTTCCTTTGATACCAACGTGACGCCTGCGTACTACTCACCACAATCGCCCCACGCCTGGGCTTCTCTCGCAAGCACGGACCTGTCGGCTTGGACGCCCAGTTGGAACACAGAGGGTGGTAGCGCAGCGATCTCAGAGACGGCGGTGGGAGAAGGCAGGAAGGGAAAGGGAAAGCAGAAGCAGAGGGTTGCGTCAGCGTCGTTTTCCCTTTGAACGCGCATCGGCGCAGAAGAACCCGTGGCGAAAAACATGTATGTGTACTTTTGGCATATCAATCTATCTTGTATTCTCTTCTTTACCTTCCAGCTGTATTCCAACATTGGTGTATATCAGACGGCTTTGGATTTAACCAAGAAATTTGACCTAAGTCCATGGCGAATTTACAAACGGCAACCGCAACCGCCGATGTGCCCCAAAATAATGCTAGGCTCACAACCCGTGCTGGCGTGTTTGTTCACAAGGCTGGAGCGACGTTTCCCAGAAGCTTCTCGGCAACGCCGCCACCTGCGCTATCACCGTTCCATATCCCACTGGATGTGGTCAAGTGACCTGATCTCAGGGAATGTTCCGGGGGGTTCGGACTCACAGGCCATCTTCCAAGTGGTATTGAAGAAGGTAGTGCTGTCCGACGGCTGACCATGAATTGGCCAACACAAGTCCTCCACCACACCCTGGGGTGAGTACAGGTTGACTGTCAGTGTGAATGGGCGACGTTAGGGCCACGCAATTGTGGGATATTTTCGCAGACATCATATACTTGGGTAGCGTCTTTTGTGAGTCATTCCCTGTGAAATTGTGCCATCGATGAGGACATGCTTCGTAGGTTGAGGTCACCGTGGCCAGTGGCCACCGCCCATTAATCCAAAACATGACATCAGGGCGGAGGAAATTCGCTTGCGACCCTTGGCGGTTACTACCCCCGGTGGCTTTAGCTGTGATTGCACATCGGCAGCTGAGTATCTTCCTCCCGACTCTCCGACGTATTTGCACCGCACAGCAGAAAATGGTGTATAGTGCCTTCCCAGGTATCGCGATGGCAAGTTCCTCGTCTGGTAGCGATTTTTTCCGAGTTCAAAACCTTAGTTGACGCTGAACGATCATGTGCCCTATATCGATTCACAGGCCCCACGACGCGGGAACGACCCTGACTTTTCCTTTCTAGATGGTTTCGTCCACCTTCCCGATAAGACTGTCGACTACAGCACTGGCACTGCTGACCAGGCTGTTCCCTTGCAATGCAACTGTGAACAGGTTGGTACAAGCGAGGTTTAATATCGCTGAGCGTCCAGCGCCGACTTCCTGTGGACGCACCAGCGTTGCTTTCATCCGGCGTTTCCCCAGCCGTTTTCTAGAAGCCGAGCGTATTTGACCAATACGAAATGGATGCCAACGGTGATACCCGGCTGATCTGGGGTCATAACTCGAAGTACGCCACTAAAAAAGACTTTCCTGGGAGTTAATGAAGCCCGTTGCCGTGTCTTTACTCCACTTCACGTTAGTCCCTCATTGCCCTTGACGCCTATTTAGTTGGCTAGCACCTGCCGTTCTGCGCGTGCCGATCATCAAAGCTACCCGAAAGGCATATATTTGCGAGGTGTCATCACAGCTCGTCCTCGATCCTCGATCCCAGGTTGGACAGTTTTTTTACCCACTGGTTTTCCTCGAGTTGTGCGCGCTATGTCGTCCGATTCAATAGAGTCCGCCTACAAGGCACTCTTATTGAACAATTATATATCTCGTACGTCCGTGCATGATCTTATGTTGAGCGTCATCTCATCGAACCTCAGTCATTGGGTGTGTTGTTATAGGATATGACTATAGTGAGTGGTACAGTCATCGTTCTTCCTGTTTATCTTGGAGTGAGAACCTGCTGAACCCTTATCGCATAAGTCCTTGTGTTTCACAGAGAGGTTTTTCGTTCACACCCTTTCTCTTGTTTCCCTATTGACAATATTTACAGGTAGACTATATCTGGGTAAGAGAGTGAGAAATATCAAGCAGGTCATGGTCTTCACAGTTCTGCAGCGTCGACGTTGGACCTGGGTCTCGACAATATTCATCCTTGTGTGTGTCGGACATCGTGGGGCTCTCTGCCGCGTATGTTCAAGTTTCTAACTGACTGTCCCATTAGGTCCGTTATCCGGGTCTCTGTTGGGGAATGTAAGTCCATTGGTGCTGTGCATTGTTGATTTACTTAGAGATTTCTGTGCATTCCAAGGTTGGGCGGGCTTAGTGAGTCAAACAGGCGCCAGGTTTACTATGCTGACCAAGCACCACATTGGTAGTTGGTACTAGTTTTATACCCGGTCCATTGAAGGTGAGCTCTTCTGCTGTCTACTTTGTACGTTACTGAGTAATGAATGGTCATAGACGTGCGCATCCTAATTTCAACTTTGAGTGCACCGCTAACCGTTGAACAGATGTAAGCCCGCCGATTCACGAGCCTCAACATGAGGAATGAGCATCGACTCTACAGGTAGCATCTTGTTTCTAGTCTCTTGTTGGACCTTTCCGGCGTTCATTTGTGCCGCTGATCGTGAGTCACTGTCCCTCCCGTTTATATTATTCGACTTAACTATACTAAAGTTGTAATGATCCTACGCGTATATACAATGTGGAACCGATCCAGGCCGATCCTTTTTGTCCTTCTCTTCTTCTTCATGGTGCAGGTCATTGACTCGGTGGTATTCCCGGCCATCTATAATAGCTCTGATGTCTATTTCATAGGTATGTCGCACTGGTTGGATGCCTTGTGTTCCTGACGTATTTGGTAGCCACAACTGTCCAAGTTCTGAATTTCTCTGTTTGCAGCGGCACATTTGTTCCTAGCGTCCCGACACTTCTTGGCATCTATTGCGCGATCCCCCGATTTCTCGTCAGTGCCGTGCTGTTGGTTCTTGCTGTCGCCCGAACCTTGAGGCAGTTGGTCGACATGTACAATGCAACCAAGCAGTGGCAGCCGAATCGATACATGAATTTGTTTTTGAGAGACGGCATCTTTTATTTCTTCCTGTACGTCGCCTCTATCCTGCTATTGAATACAAAGCCAGATCTGATATTTTCTTGTAGCATCACGATTTACAACGTCATCGTCGTAGTTACTGCGACTCCAACTATTAACACACCTCCGATCGTTGCCAATGTTTTTGGGACGACTGTCACCTCGCTGCTCTGCTGCAGCATGCCCCGATTCATTATCGGTGTACGGGAACTGTATGATCGCGATCTCCGTGGTCGTTGGCAGGGAATCGACACTGGGTTTGGTGCAATATCGCGAGGCGTGTCTGCCGAAAAGGGACTGCCCTCTACGATTGCGTTCGCAGTCGCTGGTCAGGAGGAGAGTCGGACATTGCAAGAGGAGGGAGATGCACAGGGAGACATTCAAGTCGAACCGGTCGGAGAGAGTTCGCATTTAGTTTGATCATGGACTCGGTTTGAAGTCGGTGCAGAGGCGAAGGACTAACGCCTCACACCTTTTCTGATTTATGGCGCTTGTTCTATTTACTCGTTGGCTTACGCACTTGTTTGTATATCGCTATGCTTCGCATTTGGTTGAGCTCAGGATCGACATTCTGAGACTTCGCAGTTGGAGGTTGCTAGCATCTCAAACGTGACTACCTCCGAGGTACTTACGATGGCGGAGAGGCGCAGGCAGCAAGTACCGACCGTTTCAGGTGGAAAACTCTGCAGTAGAGTGGAGAGTCCATGCACGGGACAGTGAGGCGTGTTCGGATCCAGCGGAAGAGACTCCTCGCCAATACTAGCGTGTTCGTCAGTCGGACAATTCAATGCTCTAGGCTGAGGGTGGTTTGGAACCAATTTCAATGAACCGGAACTTACGGATACGACAGTTTTCCTTTGGTACACCACAGCCCAAGTCACTACGCTGGTCAGTAAATCAGACATGCTAATCCATTGAATGCGTACTTATCAGGGCCTAGAAAAGAGCTGCTTACACAGAAGTTGACAGAACTTGCCAACATACGCCGATAGCCCGTGCGGGTGCCAACGACCTACCACGCCAGGACCCCCGTCACCGCACACGCCGTCAGCGCAGCATCCGCAAAGTGAGCACCCTGAATTTAGGCAACTTGTGGGAGTTTCGATGGTTGACTAAACTCCCAACCAAGAAGGTTAGAAACGGATGAAGGAGACGCAGCAAGATTGAATGGGCGATTTTGGCGGTCGTGTACCCTCCCGGAGTCGCATTTGGTTACACCCGAGGCACGAACGGATAAGTCGTGTGAACATACTCGCTACAAGTAGAGTTACATATTCCGCTTCGGGCCTGAAGTATATAACTACAAAATATTTAATTCATATCTTAAATATGCGAAACAGTATGTTTACATGTCAAATCTGGCTAAAATAGCATTAATAGATATTTGATTCATAATAAAAATCTGTTTAACAATAAGAATCTGTGAGACATTCTGCACATAAAAAGAAAATTAATTTTAAATATAAACTCCATCCAATGAATGAATTTGTGAATTGAATTTGTCAGCAGAACATATCTGGAATTCTCTTCACTGATTGGCTAATCCCTTTAAACAATTTGAATATTTTTAAAAATAACAAATAAAATTAGTTTATCAAACACACTTATAAATATTTATGAAAACATATCCTAAATATGAAGTTAAAACTCATTGTTTGAAACCCATTTTGAGCAATTGTATCATACATTTTCTAATTGGGTTATCAGACATGTTTCTAGTAACTATTTATTTACTTGTTTTCACTATTTGACAAATATTTTTGCATGACTAACGACATTTTCAGGCAGAATATGTTTGTGGCATATGTTCCCATGCCTTAGTTGTCTGTGCCCAGGGTGTGATACAATGCATTGCATTGCCATATGTATGTAGTACTGCGGGCCATACATCTCACATCTGTCATATCCTGTATTTTGCACTAAGTGCAACTCCAGAACTCCGACATTCCAACCCCTTCGAACTCCGGTGCGATCTCTACTGTTTCGCATCACCTGACTATCAGACCACGTGAAATTTCCATATTTGTTCTCTATTGTTCTACTCCATTCTAGATTAGTCATGATTACCTTAGTAATCCTTCTGTGCGCCGTTCCGGTTACTTCTATAGCCGGCACATAGCTCCAGCATATGTTTCTCCGTCCTCCGTCTTACTCATCTCATGTTCCACCTTAGCAATCCGTAGTTATTGCTATGCGATCTCTGTAGTATATAAACTGTACTTTACTTTGTACACACCTCAGTTTGAATATCAACTTAATCACCTCCTGATAACTCCTCGACTCCTTCTCCCTCCGACCATCTGATCTCCGAGGACGCGAGTGCAAGGGAGTGACACATACATCCTACTCCAAGGTCCTCGCCCAACTCCGTCATCGTGTGTATCTCTGACCCCTCAGACAAGTCCGGAGGAACCGGATTTAACAACATCCCGTGTTCCT
Source organism: Tubosaeta brunneosetosa (assembly GCA_038094275.1). Classification (NCBI taxonomy): domain Eukaryota; kingdom Fungi; phylum Basidiomycota; class Agaricomycetes; order Boletales; family Boletaceae; genus Tubosaeta; species Tubosaeta brunneosetosa. The sequence continues at coordinate 36,402 of JBBPTV010000142.1, forward strand.
CTCCCAACACCATCCTCCTCATGGCAACTCTTGAGGGCAAATGGACCTGTATCTGCCAGAAGTACTACAATGGGCAGCCTCAAACAGTCCACAAAAGGACGTATTTTTGCCATTTTGCAGATGCTAAAGAAGAGGAACAGGTCAGCATCCTCATAGTCAAGGCCTTATTGCTTGAAGCAGCTCACACATTTCTAGCTAAAGAAAAACCTGCTGTTATACCTCAGTTGACTCCCGGTCCAAGTACATCCATTTTGCAAGCTACCCATGCCCAGATGGAACAACTCCTTGCCAAAAGGGCCCTTCAAATGGCAGATGGACAATTGTGAGTTGGTAAAAGGAAGTGTGCTTGAGTCTGAGCAGATCATCCAGTGACTATAAGTTGGTGTTGTTTCACCATTATCAATATATATTAATGTCACTTTTAATAGCCTGCGTAGGAGTCAACTGATCCAACAACGCTGCCTCCTGCATCTCTGCCTGATATATTCCAAAATACCCCTGCTCCATCTACCCCTGGTGCAGACAATCAGCAAGAACAAACTTGGCAGCCTGACAAGTCTCTCTTTGATCAAGATATGGATTTCCAGAGTTGTACTCCTACTCTGCAGAGACTCAAGACTCCTCCTCCTCCTCCTCCCCCTGTCTCTCTACCGCTACCAGCTCAAGTGCTTCTGCCTCCCCCACTTCCTCATGTCCGTAACATAGTCTATAAATGCTGCCTACCACCTCCTGTTGACTTCAATGAACTTGCCCAAGCTGTGATAATTCCTTGGCTACAGCAAAACATCAAGTTCATGAGAGTTATCAGAGATGTGTCATTTGCGGATCCCATTGCCAGGTTCTCAGATGCTATGCTTGCAAGGCTTTGCAGCCCTTCTCAGAGTCAGATCACCCTCACGAATCCTGGTGTCTGCTTTAGTATATCTGCTTATCTAGCTTTGGAGCATGCATCACAAAATGCATATAACTGAGTTATCACAGCTACTCAGACCAACTTTTCTGAAGCAGAAGGAGTTCAGGACATGCTTTCATTCTATGCTGTTGAGAAGCTTATCTTTCAACCATCCATTGATTTCACCATTCAGTTTATCACCACTTGCATCCAAGCATCAGGAAAAAGGCAAGAGTCTAATGCTAACTAAAAATGCACTAATTCAGACTATTGTGACTCATGGCAGCTTGCTTAGACACAGCATGAGCAAAAAGCCAGATTAGCCCATTAGCCAGTGTTGTCTTGTCGTCAAAATATCTAAGACAGGTTAAAACTGGCAGTCATTGATGTTGATAGTGTTGTTTGTGCTGCTCACTTGCTGCTTGTGTTCAGCAGTGAGTCTATATCACACAACATTATCCACACAACTCATTAGATCATTTTCATAGTATGTTCTATGTAAATTGCTTTGCAGACCATCATGTACTTGAATTGGTACATTAATCATATCTGAGTAGTGGACTAATGAGCTAATGAGGTTAAATAAGTGTTGAGTTTGCATGTATGAGCATCCAGACAACAAGATGATGCTGTCTAATAGGCTAATTTGGCTTTTTGCTTGTGCTGCATCTAAGTGAGCTGCCATTAGTCACAATAGTCCGAATTAGTGTGTTTTTAGTCAGCATTAGACTTTTGCCTTTTTCCTGATGAAGTTGCTTTCATGTCCTCATTGTCCACCAATTTCACCTGTTACATTGTTGCTGACTTGCTGCTTTCAACCATCCATTGGTTTTGCCATTCAGTTTGTCACCACTTGCATCCAAGTCACTTTCATCATCCACTGATTTCACCTGTTGCATCATTGCCAACTCACCATCCCTCACTTTCAACCATCCATTGATTTCACCAATCAGTTCGTCACCACTTGCATCCAAGTTGATTTCATGTTCTCATCATCCACCAATTTCACCTGTTGCATCATCGCTACCCATTGCTTTCATCCTCTCCTTTCCCTGTCACCACCAGTCTCTTTCACCTTTGTCATTTCCATCAGTTTCATTTACTATTATCATGCATGTGCTGTTCTGCAGCCATCACCTTTTGCTAGCTACCAGTCTAAATGGATTGAATATGATGCTATATGATTTTTTAGCTGTCATGAGATTATGATTGAACAACATCTGAATTAATATGATATAATGATATTTTGTGAGGGAAGCCAGCTGTTGAGACTTTGATATGATCGAATGTGATGTGATATGAGCTGATTATATGTCATGAGAAAATATCAGATATGGTGATATCTGTTGTGTGGGAGCCAGGGTGTGGTGTATGTGAGGAGTTTGGGCAAGGTATGATTTATTCATTTTCAGTCATATGGGATCATGCCCCCTAACATATAGAATGGGATGAGATATGATATAACTGACATCTAAAAGGGAACAGTGTGATGAAATATGAGAGAAATATGAGCACCTTTTCAGTCACATCTGGTCACATCTGACTCTGCCAGATCATATCCAGTTTTCACTGGGACTGTGGTGTGTACCATGCTTTTGCCTGATATGCTGGGTGGTCAAGCCAAGTGCATGATGCTGCACTAGATATATGTGTGAAGACACACTAGCACAGGGAGAAGAAAGTTTATAGTATCTGGCATCCAGTCCAATTGTGGCTGTCAATTACTGTATGTCTTGTTTATCATGTAGTGCACTCACTTGCAGCATGGTTCAGATCCTACCTCTAAGTTCTATATACCCACTGTGTAGCATCACAACATGGTGCCTTGTATATTCTTCAAAAAGTTCCCAAAGGACAGTATGCATGACAGTCCTGGGTGCTGCAGCATTTGTTGTCTCACTCAACATCCAATATGTTGTCATACCTCCCCAGAGGTCTGTAAATTCACCCAAGAATGTGAGGCCTCTTGTGTTGAGTCCATTGGAAAAAGGCAAAAGTCTAATGCTGACCAAAAACACACTAATGGTGGCCAATGGTGACTAATCATCAGCAAAATGTTAAAATGATCCCCCCCTGTACAGCTCTGTACAGCTTTGTACCATGATCACAGAGTCAAAAAATAAAGGTGATTTATTTTGTCTCTGTGATGTTCTGTGTGCTCTGTATACATTTTGTGATAGCTGTAAACAAAAATAAGTTTCCTGTACAAAGTCTGTATGGGTCTGTACAGAGGGGGATCATATTGTAACATTTTGCTGATGATGGCAGCTTGCTTAGACACCATGGGATCAAAAAGCTGAATTAGCCTGTTAGCCAGCATCATCTTGTTGTCTAGATGCTCACACATGCAGACTCAACACCTATTTAACCACATCATTAGTCCACTGCTCAGACATGATTAATGTACCAATTCAAGTACATGATGGACTACAATTTACATAGAACATATCAAGATGATCTAATGAGTTGTGTGGAGTAACATTGTGCAATATAGACTTGCTGTTGAATAAGTCATGCTATAGGCATTGAGCTGTGCTCTCACAATCATATGATGACTTATATGTTTCACCTGTAGTATATAGATTTGAACTCAGCATCTGAGTTCTAATAAGACTTGTATTCAAACAACAACATTCTCCCCTTCTACCAAGCTTATCCTATTGATATGTCATCCTCCAAGAACTCTGCTCTAACTGAAATGACTTTAGAGGAGTGAAAGTGCTGATGTCAACATTAGCAGTTCAAACATGAAGACTTTAGCATAGTGGCAACCTTTGACAAGAGTGATGGAAATCACCCAGAGGACACACCAATGAAGAAGGAACTCCAAAGTGAACTTGACTAGGAAGGAATCCCAGCGAGCTGCTCTGGCTTTATATACTACTTCTACTGTATGTACATGTTGTGACTGGATCTACCAATGAGTCACTAATATGGCATACCCTCAACCCTATAGATAAGAACATATTGTTATGCTAGGTGTACTGCAAGAGATGTTCAACTCAACACTAGAGAGGTGGATGCTCATGAAGAGGTACCACAGCATCTCTCCAAGCTAGTTAAGTATGAACCAAAGACAGAGGATGAAGGATGATGATGAGGGAGTATGCTGGAGGTGACAAAAAGGTGCTAAGGACTAGGACAAAGGATATGATGGATATCATAGACTGAGGACAAAGGATATTGACCAGGAAGATTGGAGAACTTGTTGGGCAATGTCAAAGAAGCACTGAGGACTCAAGAATCACTTGAGGACAAAGAACAGTAGCAGCAAGTGTGTAGATTCAGTGTAAGGAGTTATAGTACAGGCAATCAGGTATATGGGGTATACCCGGAGTCAACGAGCGCCGCGTTCACCCCCGCGTTGACCCCGGCTAGCGCCAAGCGAGGTCAACACGCCAGTACACGCCCCTCGGCCTGGCGTGGGAGCTTGGCAAGGGAGAGGGGCCCACCTGCCGATCGCCAATCTGGGCGGGACCCCAGCGAGTGCTGCCGCGTGGGTGGTCTCATGCTGACTGATGTGGTGATGCATCCATCACATGGTCGCCCCCTGTGTCATGGGGACGGTGGGGGATTTTTTTCGCTAAGGTTCGATTTCAGGCGTGGGCGTGTTGTGCGCCACAGCTGTGCCGTCCGTGTAAGGTAGCGCACGTGACCGAATGATCATGTTTCATTGAGTGAAGTCAGAGGCACATGCATGCTCCCGCGCTCACTTCGGCTGGCGCCCGTTCCACCCGCTCTCTCCCCTTGAGTCGAGCGCGCTCGTCGCTGACTGCGAACGCGAACGTGTGGATCGTGAGGGTCTGGAGAAGGCCCTCATGTGTGCCCACGGGCGTGCGAGGTGACGACCGAACTGCTGGTCATTGCCCGTTGCCTGTCCAGCCCGGACCGACCATGCCCGCCCCAGCCAGCATCGATCGAACGCGATCGTTCCGATTGTGCACGCGGCCGTTCTCTCCGCAACCTTGGAGAGCGCAAGGAGTGGAAGGATGGAAGTTTTTGGGCAGGTAAGGCTTCTGTTCCATCCGATCCCTCCGTTCACCAACTGACTATTCTTTCTTTTCGTCCAGTCTCCCCCTTCCCTCCCGCACTTCCGCACGGAACAAACAAGAAAACCGGGCGCTCCACTGCCCGAGGAGCGCGTA
>JBBPTV010000143.1:5674-41361 GCA_038094275.1 Tubosaeta brunneosetosa
GACTCTCCGTGTCCGGGTACACGCGCGAATGCATCGGCGTCACCGCGTCGATGCCGATCAGCCCCATAAACACCTTGTCCCCCGGCGTGCCCTCGTCTGCCAGCGTGTCAGCCACCGTCCCCGAGAGGGAGGACCGGACGCACCAAACTGCGCGAGGTTGTTGTAGAACCCGAGCCGGGAGTACCCGATGTGCATCGCCATCTCCCCGACCCAGAAGCGGTCCCAGGCCTGGCTCGCCCGGGTCGAGAAGAGCGCGAGCTTGTCGACAGAGTCGTACACGTACACGCCGCCCTGCTCGATCTCGAGGTTCTCGATCGGGACCTCGTACGAGATGATCTGCTTGCGCATCGGATCGAGGTAATAAAACTCTTCGTGCACCTGCTTGATCGTCGTCCACATCCTGTAGATTTTCTTCACGCCCTGTTCGAGGCGGGACGAGGGGTGGTGCCACTGGGTGGTGCGTCCACCGCGGTAGACCATAAAGTTGGGAAAGAGCTTGAGGAAGCGCTCGGATTCGTGGCCTTGGGACTCGCGGTAGTGCACCGCTCGGTGTCCGAGGTCTGGCAGGACGGCGTCAGTGCGTCCGATCGGCTGCGAGAGAGAGACGCACATTCGTCGATCTCGACGCTGCGGTAGGCCGCGGTCGCGACGTCGTACAGCGTCGCCTTTTGGCCGATCCAATAGTAGAGATCGTAGGAGAATTCTTCGGATTTCTCGGCAGCGCCTGGTTTCTTGTATGTCTGGCAAACGCGTCCGTCAATCGACGTCGACGAGAGAACGACAAGTGTTACATGCAGCAGGATGTACGCGTCTTCGTCGTAGAAATACCCATATCGCTCAAACGCTCTGAAGACATGCGGACCTCGATCGGGCCAGTCCACCAGTCTGAACTGTTCGGTACGCCATATCTTGACACCGGCGCTCTTGCTCGCCTTCTCCCAAGAGTCGTCTTGGGCGTCTCCCTCCGCTTGGAGCTTGGCTTCCAGCTGGCGGAGGGGTTAGATCGCAGTGATCACCTCACCAACCATGTATCGTCTCTACCTCTGGGTTACTTAGGACGGCGATGTTCTCTTCCTTGATCGCGACCTTGGTCTGTCTCGTGAGGAGGGCCGACATAGTTTCTGGAGAGATGGGCTGTGGGCCAGATCTGCCCTATCAAGATAGCAGAACACGTGTATCCACATCATGCGCGCTAAACGGGCGTCTAGTATGAATGCTGTGAAGAAAACACGAGTCAATGCACAGGAAAAGGAGATAATGGACACGACGAGACTACAGGAATCACCCAGTCGGCGAGTCCGTCATATCCACCACGACATCATCCTCAGCGTCAGAGTCCTCATTGCCTCCCCAATGCCGTAGCTCAAACACGTTCCCTCCACCCTCTTCCCTCAATATGCTGTGGGTAAAAAGTTTCCCTGTGAGATGCCCCTGATATGATCGCTCAAAACGGCTTACTGATCGAACAGGGAAATAGCCTCCTCTTCGTCGCCTGTTTCATCAATCTCCTCGTGCAACGTTGGGTGCGAGCCCAGCAACAATGCTCTCAGGAAGCGGGCAGTGTCATTCAAGCCCTCCTCCCCCAACGCTCTCGTCTCTTTCGGTGATTCTGGAAGATGGGGGGCTACCGGTGACGCGGGCGTCGGGCTGTGTAAAAACACATGGCGTTCGATGCCGGACGTGACGATGTGGAGGAGTGATGGGTGTATTGCAACGGCATTCACAATGGACCTATGCCCTGAGAACACGGCACTCGATCAGGAATGTAAGATGCTTCTCATCATTAACGAACCGTTTAACCGGCAAAAGGGAGTATCGATCTGGAGTGGAATGTACCGTGATGACCATTGACTTTCGGAGTAAGCTGGTATGACGAATACAGTGATATTACATTGGGGTACTGATGAACTCACCACAGGTGCCGGCCCATTCATGTGACATCCATTCGTCCGCACTTATCACCTGTCTGAACCCCAAAAGCGTGCTGAGATCGGGTATTCTCCAGACATAGCCCCTGAAGTCATCAGACCCTGCTCCATACAGGATGTCTTGATTCATTCCGGGTCCACCAAATGCCCCTGACTATTTACGTTGGCGCGGTAGAAAATATTGGCCCCGAAACTCACCTTCATAGTACATGAATTTGAATACGTTCTTTCTCCGACATTGACAGGTGACCCGTCGGGGTTGTTCTTCCCTGTCAGCACGGCGACAGGGTGGGGATCCGAAAGGGTGTAGATAGTCGGAAACCAATGCTATCCTCGAGTTTACGAGAGCCGTCAGCTGATTTTGAAACGAGGACGCACCAACATCGTCACGGCCAGCTTGCTCCCTGTGGAAGAACGTCAACATCACGAATGTATCCGTGGACTGTGCTGACCGTCACGATCAAACACAATACTACTACTTTCGGGATTGCTCAGATAGCTCAGTGGTCGTTTCGACAACTTTGTATTGTACTTGAGAGAAAGATGAAACCCATGCGCCGCGGTCATAGTCGGTTGTGGAAGACTCACATTTTGCACGATGCCTTGATTAGACCGAGCAGATAACGGGCCGAACGCCATTCGGGTGTCACGAAGGCACACTTGTCCATGGGAGTCACTCGTCGCAAAGATGTGTTCCATTATTGGATGCGTCTGCACGCCCGTAAACTCTGCGGCATATTGGGGCGTCGCCTGCGCAGATGACCTGTTATCAACACGTGCATCATGGAGGACGATCTTGCCATCTTCACTGGAAGCAGGAAAATGCAATTTGATCAACTTAAAACGGCATGGGACCTACCTCGCGCTGAAAAAGACCTCCTCTTGATGGGGATGTGCACTCACGCTGCGCACGCTGTCCTAAATGTGTCATTATTGCGTTGTTGCAACTGATAGAAGCGTGCGCTTGATAGGGCCTCGCTCACATCATGGTGTCGATAAACGGCTTGAGGGGGACGTGCTCCTGGGGTGGAACTGGCCGCCAGCGTCGAAATGTCATACCTTAGTATGAGATTGTCTGCGCCGCCGCTACGAACGTTGGAAGCGAAGTTCCTGAGAGCGACGATGAAACAGATGCGGACCTTATAAGATATTGATTGCTCGCCGAGAAGTCGAGAGATAGCACATTGCCCTAGTGACAGTGTCGTTATCAGTAGCACAGTATCTCCGAGGAGACGAACACCGACGGCTGGACCAGCGTACGTCTGGGACGGACATCGCACGTCGTCCTGGTGGAAATCCCAAAGCTGTACACGGAAATCTTCCATGGGGTGGTCAGCCTGTGGCGACAAGCATGGACGGATTTACCGTCGCCAGCACTCGCCAGCCATCTCCCTCCGTGGCGCGAAAAGGAGAGGCTGTTGACGCAAGACTTGTGGGCGGTCAATTTCCTGCCAGAGATCTCATGTTTTGGATGTACAGGAGATACCAATTAATGGCGTGCATACCTGGAGAACGGAAAGCCGTCAGCACACGTTCTGAGCAACAAATCCTTTCTCATTTGATCGATGCCATTCGAGGATAGATTGTCCATGCGGATGGAACGTGAGCTGTGGGGCATACTCATCATGGTGGCTCCATTCATCCAGTCGGAGTTGGCACGTTCATCAATGCCTGCGGTCATACATGCCTCGAAGCGACATGGAGGCTGACGAGTAGATACATGGAATATTAGGACTACATAAAATACGTCCTCAAGATGCCTGATCCCTATATACGTGACGCATCTATGCTGAATGTGGGCTCTAACGTTGAATTCTATGTGAAAAGAAAGGTAAGGTCGTTGCATGCGGAACCGAGGAGAGAACGGAATGTGAGTAGGGAAACAGCAGGGAATAGACAATAGGATATAACGTTCGGGAGAACCACATAATTGAAACACGAGGTGAAACGGAGTCGAGGTCAGGTCGATCACTTGGGCAGATCCATCAGTTACCGAGTGGTGCGTGTTGCGGCTTCGAATTCCCGGAAACCTGGCAGTTCGACCTTGCACCCGTTCTTCTCCCGCGTGCTCTCGTCGTCTGACCCCATCTCCTTGTCCAAACCCGCGGGCTCCGTGCGACAAGTGGGGTTGAGCTTCAGAGGAGGCAATGTGATGGGTGGAGAGCCCGAGCGGGAGACAGGGACTGAGGCGGATGAAAAAGTATTCGATCCTAGGAGTACACCCGGAGAGCCATTTAATTTCGCCATTTTGGTGGATGGCCAGGAGGTGTTGCGAGGTGGACCTGTTGGATTGATGGGGGTCATACCAAACGCGAGGCGAACCGAATGTGCAAGATGGTTGCCATGAGACGTTCCCGTTCCGTTGCTATTGACGCCAGGAGGGGGTGAAGCGGGGCGAGAACTCGATGGACTTTGCGTTATTGGGGCCGTCTCGAATGTCGGGCGCACCGAGTATCCAGCACCCTGTAGGGGGTACGTGATACTTCCGGGGCTGCTTCCATTACTACTACTGGGCCCGCTCGAGAGCTGGGGTGTCGGGAGAGAGTAGACACTTCGGTCGGCTTGCCCGGCAAGTGACAAGTGGCCGGGGTATGTATGCGCATGGGGCAATGTTGCCATCTGTGAGACCTCGCCCGAACTCCTCTTGCGTGATGCAGGGCCGAGTACAGCCTTTGAACTGGGCGGACTTCCGACGATGCTGGAACCCCGGGAGCGTTGGCGGAAACAGTGCGCGTCGATCGGGCTCGTGGGTGCATCATTTTGTGTGGGACCGAAAGAAGGGGGTAGCAGTATAGGCGAGGGGGCTCGAGAGGGGTTGGTAGAATGAAGATTAAGGGTGCGAAGGGGACCGAGGAACGGGCTAGCGGAAGGCGTAAACGTGAACTCGGGTTTGGTAGCCGACATTCCCTGTGGCGAAACGTCGGCAGAAGGACCAGTAAGTGGGTATGATGCACGCGGACGGGCAAATGGAGGGTGGGATGGACGCTGTACAGCATGATGGGAAGGAATAGAGTCCGAATCTGAGCTCAGGGGCGACGGGGAATCTTCATGGGTAGCGAGATGACGGTACGCTGGGGGGTGGACGGGGGGGCTCAGTGTTGCTGTTCGGGGGTCCGCAAAGCGCGGGGGGTCAGACATCGGGGTCATTTGCCAAGCGGGACCGCTCATCCTCCTCTTGGAGGGGTTGAGCCTGGCGGCACTGTCCTCTGGCCAGTCCCTGTAGCCGGGATCAGTGCCTGCGCCTTTGAGGGACAAGGCGGTGTGATATGGAGTCGAGACTGGGCTGGTGGTGGCGCTTTTACTGGCGCGGCCGCGGAAGTAGATGGCCTCTGCGTTTCGGGCTTCGTATTCGGCGCGGCGAAGGGCCTCTGCATGGCGCGCTTCGTATTCTGCACGTCTGACGGCCTCCTCGCGCTCGAGGGCGTAGAGCTCATCCATGGCTACGCTGGAGAGGGTGGAAAACGGGGTTGGATGGGGAGCATGTGATCGGCGAGGGTGGTGTGAGGACTCATACGAGGTGGGTCGGGCATAGGACTCTCCCTGTAAGGGACAATTATGTAAGGTGTGTGGGGAGCCGAGTATGGGGGGAAGCGTACCTCATCATCACTGTTTGCGCGGCTTCTGGCCTTCTTCTTTGCTCTGATGGCGGAGGGTTCTTGTATGCGGGCAAAGGGATGGAGTTCGAGGTCGTCGTGGGGGATGATGTCTGACTTGGACTTTGGCCTGCCCTTTGTTTGGTGGGCGGGGACGGCGTGGTCGTTGTTGTGGATGCGGGAGTGTCGTGTGAGTTCGTCTGAGCGAGAGAAGCGCTTTTCGCAGGAGGGATAAGTGCACACGAAGGGTTTTTCGCCGGTATGGGTGCGAATGTGACGGGTCTGTAGCGATCTGAGATGAGCTTTGCACGCAGCGAGGGGGCACAGACCTGGTGTTCGAGTCTGCTGAAGGCGCGGCCGCAGAGTGGGTAGGGACACTTGTACGGACGGGGAGTCGCCTTGTCTTGAGCGGTGAGTTGGTCCATGGGGGTGGGGCAGATGAGTCAGGGAGAGGAGAGAGAGAGTTATAAGGTGGACATGCGACGAGATATGAGATTGGGGGAAGAAGAAGAAACGTTGCGTTGGGGTGAGCAATGTCGTAAAATGCTGTGCAAGTGCGTGGATCTCGGTGGGCTGTGCCACGGCGGCGTCGTTGCAGCGCTGGTGTTGGAGAGAGAGCAGAAGGGGCGCTGTCGACCCGTATCGGTCCGAACATGGACATTGCCGAACAAATATTTATTATTATTATTATTTATTTATCATACCCCCGCCATCTGATACGGTTGATAGGGCCGCGGTGCTCGCCGTCCGTTCAATCTGCCTCCCTCTCTCTTTTGCGCTGCGCGCTCATCTCTGCTCGTCCCTGCACTGTCACGGAGATCACCCGTCATGCCAAGAATAGGCGAACACCACGGCTCACGGCGAATCCCGGAACATCCCAACAGGACGTACGTTCGCGGTTGAAACTATCCCCACTCGTGTGTGCTCTCTACAATGGACCCCCACATGTCATAGATCCGCGGAGTGGTGACGACACTCGTGCAAAGACACCACCGCGTATTTTCCCTATTTCGTCATTTTCCCCCAACATGGGCGGCTCTCACAGCCTCACCCCGTTTTGAAAGAAAAACTGGGGGTTTCCCCACCGAACGTCGGTCTCTCTCTCTACCCTCAGTACGTTAACACCGAGCACCGCATACATGCTCAATGGAAGAGAATTCCGCTTGTTCCGTCTCCAACCCTCATAATGGAGCTCTCCTCTGCGTCTTCCACCCCGCGCGGTCGCAACGTTGCCCCTCGTTTTCCCCATTGAATTGAGCTCGGCATGCACATTAGCTGACATACGTAGGTCCCAAGAGCTACACGTGTACAGCGCTCAAGATTCCGTCGTTTGTCTTCATCATGCTTCTAGCCCTGGTTCCGTCTTCCTCTTCCCAGCTTATCTCCCAGTCCCTGCTACAAAATGGAATTCGCTTGGAGCCCGGAAATGAATCCTGGGGTCTTTACGTGTTCCTGCTCCATACGCTCTTTCAGACACTGGCGAGTGAGATGCCCTGCCAGGGAAGGGACGATCAATGGCGTGAGATCTTGTCCGCTTCACGCACAACAAATACCGAAATAAACCACAGTGTGTGCGAGCCTGTTCACCGTCGCCTTGTCCGCGTGGTCTGGAATTTTGACGTCTCCCTACGCAACCGTCTGCAGACCATCTTCAGCCGACCAAATTCTTGCGACAATCCGTCGACAACCCACCTGCTGGCTCTCTCCTTCTCAATCTCCCTTCGTTCCACTTCCTCTGCCGTCAACACCTCAAACCGTGTTCGGAACTCCTCCGATTCCGCCCATTCCCTCCACACACTCTTCAGCGTTTTCGGTCCCCTCCCGTCTTTTGGTGTCCGACCCCACCCTCCGAGACCGAGACCCGTCTTGTCTTTCATAATCAAACCACTTCCACCCACTGACGTGCCCGTTCCTCCCGTTGGCCCATCTGTCCCGAGCGTTACTGGTTCGCGTTCCCCAGCAATGACACCCCATTCAACGGCATCCTTTTTATGCTTTATGAGTTCCTCATGGATTGCATGTGCAATCAGCGGAACCGCTTCGCCAGATAACCCAAGTTCGGCACACAGTTGCTGAGAAAACGCCTCTGGTGTTAGGGGTGAGAGGAGATCCCACTCGATGTGGTCGAGGAGGTGGTACGTCGCTATCTGTACGTCAATCTATGCGTGTGCAAAGAGTCAGCACGTTCAATCAGGGTTGATCGCAGTGGGAAGATGACTCAAGACATGAGGACTCACGCTCAGTATCACTCTACACTCGGGAATCTCTTCGACATGTTCACCCGTGTGTCTGTGAGTATAATCGTCCACTCCTAAATCCAACGAAGCAACTCCTTCGTGTTCTTCGAGCTGGGCCCGAATTTGATTTGCGACGGTCTCGGCCCAGGGGACGATCGGTAGATCAAGGTCCATACAGAAAATGTTTGCAAACGTCTCTGGTTTGATCAGTGTTTCGTAGAGGTTCCAAACGAAACAGTCTCGTATTCGATGCGTCTCAGTCTCGAACTCGACACGGATTGGAACAAGTGATGTACGTTTCAGTGAGTGGTTTTCGAGTGCTTCCATAGATCTGTGTACATATGAACATCGATAATCAATGTCACTTCCATCAAAGAAGACGCACGGATATTCGTGTGCAGTGGGGCCAACAGGCTTTGCCTTGATAAATCGGGAGGGGGGGAGCATGCCCAGATAGCTCTGCTCCAGCTCTGCTTTTTCCGGTAGTCTCACCTGCGCGAGTGGCAGCGGTGGCAATTGAGGCGTCGATACCCCGCTCCCAGAATGAAAAACGGACATGCCGCTGCCCATGCGTGATCGCGACTGACGCAGGGCCGTCCGCGTACCACCACTCGCGACAAAGTCTGAGTCGTCCGAGTCCACCGCACCAGCGTCGGGGAATTCATCCCCCGATCCTGGTTCGGCGTAGTTGACCATGCCACCGCGGCGACTGGACGTGCGTGCCGCGTTAGAGGAGGCATTCAAAATGGGCTGCATGAGAAGAGAAGCACCCGTGCGGAGACGGGAGGGGTAGGTCGAGTGGAGTGCTTGTGTTGTTACAGGGAGGGGATGCGGCGGTGGATTAGGCGGGGCTGGCGGCACGGCGGGTGCTACAGGGACCACTGGTGGGAGCGGTGCCTGGTACACCGGAGGAATGTACGTGGGAGCAGGCGTCGCGGGCGCGGCTTTTGCAGCACGGGGGCGGGAACGCGTCCCCGTCCTGGGCGTCGTCGTCGTCGTCCACGTATGGATGTTTTTAAGGTAAGCTACGGTAAGTGAGACCTAGCCGGACGGACAAAGAGGACGAGCTGACCTTTGGATGGAACCTGTGTGCCAGCTGGGGTGAACGGTTGGAACGGGCCCATCGCAGCACTGGACAGCTGGGTGATGGTCTGTCTGAGCTGGGCGTCTGTAAGACTGGCCATGTCCTTGGTCGAATACGACGTCGACGCTTGCGGCGGTGTGTCGGTCATCGTTGAGGACGAGAGCGAAAAGACGCGTGTTACATAATCATCCGCCTTTGGGCGCGTTCCTCGAGTCCGGAATTGGACGAATTCCGCCGCGTTCGACGAGCTCGACTCTGATGATGCTGTCGACGCTCCTCAAGAAGCGGTCCATTCCTTTTGCACGAACTCGTCTGAGACACCACTCAACTGCCCCAGGACCAAATGAAGAGCTGATCCAGTTGCTGACCCGCTGTGAGTGTCGGCGTCAAATTCGGTGACACGCTAATAAGCACCAGATATGGAAGAGGAGAAAGCCTCTGCTTCCTCCAATGCTTTCAAGGTGCGGGCTTACTCGAAAGCAATCAGTGCTATTGGTCAGCTACCCGAGCAAGTTCGGTCAGTAGACCAGGTCAAGGACGCAAGTTCATTTTGCTCCTAATGGATCACTCTGGTCTCACGAACCCCTCAGCTCAGAGGAATAGGTACAGGTATTGCTCAACGTATAGATGCTTACCTCTGCGGAACTCCCTATGTCCGTGGGTGATTTAATGCTGGTGTCATGACGCAATTTCATGCCCTGTGGTTATAGGAACCACCCACGTCATCCAAACCCAGAAAAGCAAGAGACTCGGACCACTCTCTAGAGGAACGCACGGGAACTAAATCTCAAAAGACCCTTGACGAACTACGGAAACAACAGGTGGTATCCTCATTGTCTAGTATTAATGGCGTAGGGTATGACGACCGACTTATTGACCATATGCCTGCCTCACTTGTGACCACAGGAAAGTGAAGGCCAATGCGCTCTACGCCGCGGGTTGCAGGTCCCTTCAGGACCTTAGAGACCCCACATTTTTTCAGATGCTATCACACTCTCAGCAAATTAGTGCACAATACATGATTGGTCGTGACCGGCAAGTCACCCATGAACAAGCCTTAGCTGTCCGTGTACGTGTCATGACACTCGTATTCTTTCGTCGGACGCCAAATTTGCACTCCAAACCAGGACTTGATCACACAGAATATTTCGTCCAACTTCACTCTTCTACTGGCAGGCGACTTGTGAGTCTCGTTTACTCGTACTCGAGGCTGATTTTCACTCTTCCTAGTCGTCGTGGCGCAACCAGTGCTCAACACGTTACCTTCGTTGTCCCCCATCCCCGGACTACTCTCATCTTTCCACCCGAAGGTTCTCCGAGCGATGACTCTACCATCAAACTGAGGGGCAAAGCCCCTTATATCCGCACTCCCTTTGCGGGACACGGGGAGACAAAGGTCAAGCCCAAAGGTCTACAAGACACTGGATTCTCCACCGAGATTCTATCGCCACTGGAGTTGCGGGGAGTGCTGGCCGCCACCAGTGCTGTCGGTGCACAGCGGTGGAACGGAATTATCAGAATTCCAGACCACAGCGAAGAAGGAAATGGGCGGGAATCGAGAGCAGAGCGCATCCGCGGTGTGCAAGATGGTCATGGCCAATTTCTCAACGCCGAGATTTGGTGAGTGACGGACGAATGTCCTGGACTGGCGACTCATGTGGTGCTAGTTGCGTTCCAGAACAGTGTGTGGCTGGGGCTTTGATTGCGTTGACGGGTGATCATAAATTCAATATTGCCATCCGGACAGCTGCTTCGCGGCTTGGTCTTCGGCTGAACGAGTATGGGTTGTGGCAGTGGCGAAGTATGGCAGCGGCGGTTGGCGTTGATGACGTCCAGAGGCAAAGGAGCATTGAACAGTACGGTGGATATTGGGAATTGGTCGCGGGCGAAAGGGAAGAGGACATTTTTGAGGCCGTCGGGATGGAGTGGGTGCCCCCCGAAAGGAGGAATTTCGCCAACCTGGACACTCGTAGGAAGAAGGAATGATCTGGTTCGTCCTATTTTAGCGGCAAATTAGGCTGCACTAATAGTAGGATATTTTATGTCTAGTACCATATGCTCCTCGTCCTGTGGGCAGGGAGAATTTTCGTGCATTC
This sequence comes from Tubosaeta brunneosetosa, assembly GCA_038094275.1. Lineage (NCBI taxonomy): Eukaryota > Fungi > Basidiomycota > Agaricomycetes > Boletales > Boletaceae > Tubosaeta > Tubosaeta brunneosetosa. Next base: position 16,613 of record JBBPTV010000143.1, read on the forward strand.
GATTCCCACTACGCAGTCTTTACCGTTCTCGATTCTTTTTGCCAAGTCCCAAAGATAAAAGTCGATTAACACGCTGCTAATCTCTTCGCCACCGCCGAGCTGCGCGATGTTGTCCCTAATTCGCTCGACGCTGATGATGCTTGCCGCTCTCAGGCTGATCTCCTCGTCTGATCCTGGTGGGATGTCCTCTCCGTTCCTCAGCTTGTCCTGCAACGAGGGCGGATACACGAGTATGCCGAGATGATGGAGGATCTGTGGGACACGGTAATCTGCGAACATGGTCAGTGCAGCTATACATGGGCCGTGTGGGAAAAGGGGATGCGGAGCCGATGGGTCTGCGGGGAAGAACGCGGCCCACGTCTCTGCAACGAGAATCTGAGCCCGTTTCCAAAAGAAGACTGGGAAGGAATGATGAGAGGGAAATGAAGCAGCCAAATTTGGGTGGACGCACTCCGGTGTCTGCCGAGGGTGTGTTCGTCTCTGAAGCAGGGGAATGTGTCGACGACGGTCTGGACCAGGTCCAGAGCGGTGCCTCGGCTGCGGCTGGATCGCTGAAAGGCAAGCAAGAAGCCCGCGTAGGATCCGCCAAAGCTCTACATGTCAGGTGATCTGAGAGGGCGATCGGCGGCGGCGGCGACGATGACGTACGCTGCAGAGTATCCTGCCGACTTGCCGCATGATACCAATCCGCTCTCTCAGCAACGGCATTTCCTCTTTCGACACCGCCGCAGCTCGGAAGACGTGTGCGATCAACGCGTCGGGGCAGAGTTCCTCGGACGAGTAGAACGCCGGATCAGTGATCGGAATGTTTTCTTCGAGCGCTGTAAAACCGTGTCACGTGCAAGATACTCTCACCGCAAAACAACTTACCCCGGTTCAAGGCGGCGACGAGACTCCAGTAGCCCGTGTGCACTGCGCGCGTCGCCGTGTTCCATCCTGATCGCCACTCCACCCCGTACCGCCCCGCCCCGCCGTCCCGCTCCGACCAGAAGCTAAAGTTGAGTGACGAAATGAGGAAAATCCAGTCCAGACACGTTTTCGTGAGCGGATCCTCCGCCGAGTATGGCTCCGGTGGACAAATGTGCAGGGGATGCGTCCGCCACGTCCGTGGCGTGTACGACTCGACGAACATTTGGAGCGAGATCTGGTGCGACGCTCAGCACTCGGCCAGTCCGACGGAGAAAATTAAACGCATACGTATTCAGCGGCCTTCTTCACCCCGTCCTCGCTAATGCGGGCAATGTCTGTCTCCTAGTGTCCGATGTCTGGGAAAAATTGCGCGACAGAAGAGCAGCGACTTACCCTAAGGGCATACTCGCAACTGGGGACGACAGGGTTGACAGCCTTCACGGATATGCGCTGAATCGGTTCTATAACCTCCTTGCCGTACGGCGTTTGCCTGCATAGCGAGGGATCAACAGGGTTTGCCACTGACAACATGTCGAGTCTGATGGATGTCACAAGGAGAGCGGCCTTTTGGGTTCGTTGCCCGTGTCACGCCCAACGTCACGTCCGCGAGTATTCCGCTTCGACCCGAGCTCTGGAGGTGATCAGTCTTTCTTCAGTAGAAAGCAAGAGATTATGCAGCAGCGTTGCCAAATAGACGAAAATTTTAGGTTTAACCTTTAAAGCCGCTCGCGTAGATCTTAGATCCCGTATAAGCGCCCAATTTTATCATACATATTTCAATACTACAACAGACACAGAATGCTACAGAGTGAAACTGACTGCTCGCTCAGCTACTTGCTAGACTGAGAGCCTCGGCGCAAGGGAATGCCCTGCTCCCCACGAAGCACCTGTGTGCCCTGTTCCTTGACGTCGGGCTGACCAAGCACCTGATCCACATCAACGTCAGTTGCCTCGACGACAACATACCAATCTAGCAAAATGTCATACCGTGCCACGGATCAACTATGCGGCACACAGATATGCACGTCAGTGTTCGCTCGAGCCGCATCATAACGGCCATCTTACCCTAGCATACCCTGCCAGTTTGCCAACGGTGTCAGAAAGGACGCGGGCGGGCGTGTTCACACTGACCGTACACTTGTTCCTTGAACGACGGACTGCGTGGCGGAAGGTCCACGACGTTGGTGTTGGGGTCGTCCCTGTCCACCTCGGACGGCTTCTTGATCTGGTCTGCACCCGCTGGGCTTGCATCGCTGGCGGATGCGGACGCTGGTGGAAGCCAGTCAGTAACGCAAGAGCCGCTGGCACATGACCTACCCTGTTGGGGAGGTGATTCAACTCTGGTGGGAGAATCAACGGCGGTGCGCTGTTCTTCCGTCTCGACGGGCGGCACGACATCGGCTGTGTTTTCCGTAGACATTGTCACTTGGTTGTTCTGGACGAACAATGTAGGGCCCTAGGAATCCACGTGATATGATTGTGACGTCACGGGCAAGAATGGATACATAGTGGTATACAAATACAATAGTGCAGGGCATCGGTCCACGTTCTCTATGATGTGCGTGGAAGATCTGGCGCCGCATCTAGTTCCTCGGACGAGGCTATCGACGGCGGTCCATATGTTCCCAAACCTGCACCATCCTCGTTCCAACGATCAGTAGCCAGTCGGACGGGTACAACCAATCTGAGTTCCTTGAAGGGCGATTTCAAAAGGTCAGGAGGTATCATACTCAGTACCAGATAGTCCTGTATTTGGTTCAGATAGTCGAGAACGCGGACGACGCGGACGAACGTACCCGGACAGAGAACCCACTCGCTCTGAAACCGCCAACCGTGACCTCATCACTGATGAAGATGTGACCAGAGAATGCTGTCCAGTCATTCCCAGTTCCCTTTGTCTCGTGTTAGTACAGTGTACTAGGCAGGTGTCAACACGTACAGCATCTCTGAACGCTCCTTCGCCAATACATTCTACTCGCCAGATGTCCGATTTGGTGCCCAAGACGAGAGCGTTTCTAATGCTGCGATTAGACAAGATGCGATTCCGTCGACCCACGCTTACCGCACGTCCACCGACGTCTGTCGCATGAGCTGAATCCGTGTAGCGCGTCTCTTCGAAGCAATCAGAGCAGCCACAGGAGTGAGTGGCAAAAACTCGAGCAAAGATCTGGCATCAGAATGGAATGATAGATGAAAGGGAATGGGCTGGCGAACGCAGAATATGCGAGTCGCAGGGATGTATAACTAACGGGAAAACGTGATGGCTGCGAGAACAAACGTGTAGACGAGCATACCTTGGCCACTACATCTTGCACCCCTCGTCGATTGGCTGCAGCTGTGGAGGAAAATAGCTTCCATTGAGACGTTTCAGCAAACCCAATGTTCAAAGCAGTCGCCACAAGGGGAGCAGGTATGGACATGGATGGGCGGGTACGAGGGAGGTACAAGAACGGCGTCGAGATACTCCTGTATAGAATAACGAGTAACCCGAGTACGGATATGCGCAGACATACCAATCATCTTTGCGAAACAAGGTCGATTTGACAATATTGGAAACATCATTGGGCTTAATCACGATTGCACTGACGCTGTAGGTGACGTTTGCCCTAAACCCCGGGAGCCCAGAAAGATGTGCTTCGAAGCTCGGTGGCAAAGACTGGTGCAGCATATCAAGGGCTGTTTCACTTCAAGCCTGCGCAGACACATACATACGTCTTGTCACCATCAAGGTAGGTTGTAGGGAGCGGGAAGCTGAATCGCAAGGAATTGGGGCATGGTGCTCCTTGGAGCCGATCCCTGACCCAGAGCATGTTCTTGTTCGAGAACAAGGTGTGGGTAGACGCGCCGGCTTCTGCTACCTCCTCAAGCCTGAGGGTACCATCCACCTGGAGGCACGGACGTCAACACTACTCAAAACCAGGAAGGAAGAAATTGGCTCGCCTGTGCTTCAACGCTCGTGATGCCTTCGGTCTTGCTGATTTCTACCGCGCCTTGGACGGAGGCGGCAAGACCGTAGACAGGAAGGGCTGCCCGATCATCCTGGTCAGTCAATCTCAGACTCACGTTTCTGTTTTTCGTCTGCTTGACAAACGAGCGGGGTGATCTGTTGGACCGGTGCCGGCTGAATGCTAGCCGGTACTCGTGCGCTCGCGGGAGGGTTGTATATGTCGGTGACACCAGCGATGGAGGAGGGTATTCAGGAAGACCCGCAGCGCGCATGGTGATGACCCGGCAAGTCACAGAGGACCTGCCCCAGAGACGAGCGGTGAACGTGTGATTAATCGTGTTCTTTGACCATATGGTTCGGCCAGGCTATACTTAAACTTGGCTTCCCACTCCGCGCCGCATTACCGCATGCACCACGTTGGACAACAAGACGCGTGGGGATTGCTGTGATCCGCTTTTCGTATTGCAGTAAAGTTTGATGGCAAGACTGTTCGCTTAGTCTGTGCCAGTGTGATGGTAGTTTCAGTTGCATATGGCGTATATGTGTACAGTGTATCATACAGTCGTGACTAATCCAGGCGTCTACCTAAAACCCGCCCTTGCCACGGGCTCGAGCAATAGACCCTTGCACCCCTTTAATAATCCCCTTCAGCCCACTCCCAACCCCCGTCGAATCCGTCAATGGATTGCCTTCGTGGTCCAGGTATACTCCGTCCTTCTGCAGCTCATGAAGGTGCGTGTTCTGCACCCTCTTGATGGTATCCCGCCAATCTTTACAGACCGCCGGATTATCAATCATCACGTTCACTTCCTGGCTGTGATACCAGGATTGTGTGTCTGGTGGGCGTCATCATGATACACCATTTGTTTTAACATCCTTGTCAATCAAACTCACCCTGGTTCCCGTTTCCGGCGATGCCAACGGCGTCGTCAATAATCATCAACTTGATCTGGAACGCACACGAAATCAGCAGTACGAATCGGTCACAATGGAACACGTGCATGGCAGTTTCGTTTTTGTGCGGACGCGTTGATCGGCTTAATTTGGTCCCTTCCTGTAGAGATCAACGCCAACTGTGAGCATCACTTGCCAACCGCGGCCGAGGTGAAACTGACCGGTATACCAATAGAACCTGAGATTCGCCTTATCCTCATCGTTCAGCTGTGCGTACATCCGTTTCGAAACCTCTTCGTTGATCCCTCCTTGTCCAGGCAAAACCTCTCCGCCATCATTGTATCCAACATCGATGTATAGCGTGCATTCAATCCCACGGCGCACAGCATTTAAGACGCCCTCGACCACGGGTACCGCATTAAAGGTTGGTGACTGTATGAACACATTCTTCTTCGCATACTTGAGTCCTGCAAGCCAGGCAGCGTCTTGTGCATTGACTATTGCACTATCCGGATTGCCTAGTTTTCCGTAGGGCGCACGATTTAGGATAGCCATGGGACATTCCTCATGCGGTGCGTGAAAGATGTGAGGGAGGTATTCATCATCAGCTGAGGTAGGCGGTTCATACTCGATGGTCCCGTGTGTATCGGGCTGATTATCTGCGTCTGAATCAAGCACATCAACGCCCAAGCGCGCGCGAGTGTGAATAGGGACCAACTGAGATGTTCGGTGATTGTCTGGTATTTCCCGGAAATGAATATCTTGTCCTCCGATAGTGCGTCAGGAGGAGATTCTTCATTCCGTAGCTTGTGGTATATCTCCGCGCCTTTCCTTCCGTCGAGGAGATGCACTGATGCGCACACATTGTCCATTCCAAACTTGTAGCCATCCTCTGGTTTCTCGGATGGACGGTTCAACAAGGGCAGCGCTGGGTGCATCGGTCTAAACCAACTAATGAGGGCCATGTCGTAGAAACTATCCACGATGGGACCTTCGAGATGCACCATCATCTCCATGTTTGCACGATCCTGGATATTATTCGAGTTCACCAGCGCAATCTTGCGGTCAACGATCATGAATTTACAGTGGAATGTTCCTAGCAAAGGTCTGGGAAGATTGAGCATACAGTCGAAGGCAATTAACTTATCGCTCACTGGTGGAAATTGATGAGCTCGAAGTTGAGCCACGGCATCTCGCTCCTCCTCGGCAGTTGGACTTCGTCGCTCAACCATTCAGGCTCTTCCACTAGGACATGGCTCTCCGTGAGCATCTTCAGGTTTGCGCGGTCATAGATCATTTTTACGACGACTTTCTTTCCTCGTTTCTCCGCTCGTCTAGATAGCTCTTTAAACGCTTCGCAGACATATTTGGATGCCTTGGACGCCTCCCAATAATTGGTAGCAAGAAAGACTTCGTCCTTTGCATTGACAATACAATCGTAATAGTGCTGCATGATATCTGGTATCCTGAAGGAACTTGAGCCCAGATTGCACGTCGCGTTGGGGAACCTTACAAGGATATAATGGATAAGTTCACGACCCCCCTAGAACCCAGGAGAGGTGGGGATACGACGCCAGCCCAAGGGTTGTCGTCCAGCGTAGCCAGAACGTCCACATAAATCTAAAACCATACAATGTTGTCCCGACTGAGGTGACACCATGCTCACCTGGAGAAACAGATCGCTGGGCCGCGAACCAAAGTTACCACACTGAGCGGCCCGATCGAGGTCTTCTTGCGTCGGCTCGGTCGCTTGAATACACTCTGCATCCTTCTTTCCAGTCTGCTGGAAGAGGCCTTTGAAGGCCTCTAGATGGCTGCTACCAGAAAGACTCTGGTGCTTCTTGGTACGCTCATCGGCGTAAAGCGTCTTGGCGAGATGACCCGGGGACACAGTCGGATTGTGATCGGATCCGCCGGTCGCACTGGCGAACGCAGCCGTCAGCGTTCTGTGGGAGTGGACAAGGGAGTAGACCCCCTCTGAGATAGCCATCAAAGATGATGATAAGCACTGGCGGTTTCGGTCGGCGTTTATACCATCCCGGTCGCCAGCCACAGCCTAGCAAAGGTACTTGGAATGCGGCCAAGCGGCCCCGCCTCAAATTCAACAACGCAGCATTTCACCGCAATGCGCAGGCTGTGGGAAACAAGAAAGTACTAGTACAATGCAAGCTGTGAAATACAATTGATCATTAATCCTGACTTACACGAAGGTATCATTAAGCCATAAATACTATAGTGCTGAGCGAAACCGCATATAACTTATCCTCATAGATAGATGCATGCTAGGGGTATCTCCTCATGATCTGCAGGGGTGCGTGACCAGGCGAATGGGAAATGCTTGATAGAGTTGTGAAGGTATATTTTTCAGCGGGCCAGGGGGGGCGAGCAATGAAAGGACCAAGAAATCCTGGTGTGATGTTCAAATCGCGAAGGATCTGAAATGTAGAAAACACTCACCCTGACATCAACCACGGAAGTAGAAAAACTAGAATACTCAATGGACCGATCGCAATGGATCTCGCCATCCCAACTCTGTGTCGCAGAATCCTCCGAGATGGGTTCGATCGCTGTGATGGGATTTGGGAAAATCCTGCCTACGCCGAGAACTTCTTCTTCAACATTCTCCCAATGCTTGAGCGTCACGGTCGTCCGTCGAAGAAGAAATACATGGACAGGTTTCTCAAAGCAGGCGTCGCTTTGTTTCACATGTTCGGCAACGCTACTCAGAAACGACGCCGAAGAGGAGAGTGATATGTGAAATGGTACGATCTGGGACGACGAAAACACTCGGACTGACGGCACAAACAGCTTGTAGGGGTCAGTTACGGTGAGGACACTATGGAGCGCAGGACTCACATGGCATTGGGCAACAAGCGGTTCGCTACCTTTACTCGAGGGTGTTTTGGTCATTCCCCAAATTTCTTCCTGCCACTCTTCGGGACACACTTTCATGGAAGCGAAAGAAGGCGGTGATGGTCTGGGTGGACGAACCCGAGGGCTATAGCGCAGATGCGCGGACATGCATACATCCCTGGATAATCTCAATAAGCAAGAATTTGGCTATTATGCATATGCAGCACCGACTTTGATCGGAAGAAAATCGAGCCCGTGGATTTCCGAACGACGACATTCAGGGAGTAGACAATAGCCACTCGCCACGGGTCCGTGATGGACATGGAGGGCGGAAGGCGGCGTGTATGACCGTGAGCCTTGTCTTTATATGAGGGGGGGAAGGAGAGCGAGACGGGCAATAGACCGGGGCACACATCGGCGCCATTTCTCCGCCACAGCGAACGCTCCTTTGAGAAGAGGGTGTGCAGGAATACCCCCGAATTCGCCTTCACCCGAACCTGTGCCTCCAACTGCATCCGGGATCAAGATGGCGGGAAGCAGAGATAGGAAGCGATGCTGACCTTGACTACTACGGACACTATCTTTTCCCTATCTGCTGGTGAAAACTCACCGAACACGGTGCTGCATAGGCCAAAAGTAGGAATGCCGCCCTCCTCGCGACAACCTCGCAAAGTAAGGGACATGCCATGTTCCTCGTAGGTGAAAGCACAGTTCTCGCCCGAATACTCTGTCAGCCTCGGTGACCTCTGGATGCATTGCTCTCCTGGTAATGGTGTCGAAGAGTAATCGGGTGGAATAGAAGTGGAGTAATCTGGAAGATCTATATCGGTGGACATTTCCATAGTTTGTGAAGGAAGTAGTCGTTAGTCCGAGGGTATATAAGAGAGGAACAGCCTGCAGTCACTGGTCTGCGGCATTTTGATGAACCCGGCGGCCCTGCCAGAACGTGAATGGCAGTGCCATGTGGTCCGGAACTAGCGAGGGCTTGATCGAGTGATCGAAACGTATCCAGGTACCGCCGCATGTCTTGATGTCCATAAACGAGCAGTGTAGTACTGATCAGACTGGCATGCTTAGACTAGCAGTACCAGCGACACCGCTCGCTCGATCCGAACTTGGCTTGAGCTTGGAGTCAGTGGCGCCAGTAATGATTACAATGGAGTTCGATTGCACGGCCATGCCGAACAACAACCGAATCCAAAGGTATTACATACACGTGACGTTGTCAACGTATCACACGGACAACCCAGATCAAGCGAAATAAGCTTGTCTTTTGGTCGCTCATGGCGGGTTTTCAGGCCTCACTCTGGGAAAAAGGTGGACTGAAGCGGTGTGCATTCAGCCACACCGTATTCCAAGGGAAGAAACTTTCCGACTTTCATGGCCTGCATGGGTGATTTTGAAATGGCCTTCAAGTCAAACCTCCCGCCGATCTACTGCCAACTTACTCAGCCGGTGGTTTTCGCCCGCTCACCAACGCAACACGACGCTAAAACGTTCACACCCCTGACGTTCAGATCCGTCGGAGGTGAGGCTCCAAGCTTCAGCGCCTGGAACCGTCGTTGTCTCTACATCGTGCCTGGATCTGTTCTCGGTATGGCTCCTTCCTTCAATGCAGTCACCAACGGCTGTCACCTTCCGACGGTGAGCGGTGACCGATGGACCTGCCAACGAGAGGCGCAACGTTGACAGGCGTTTGTTATCCTTTCAATGCGCTCCGACCAGGCCTTTTCGGCGTGTTAATCTGGCGAGCGTGCACTTCAAATCTGCAAGGCGGCCGAGTAACGTCACCGCTTGCACGATCCACTGCAGGTCATTTGAGAGCTCTGATCGGTCGCAAGTACACGCCATAACGCCTTGTGAGTAATCTCCGCCAGCTAAGCGCGCTTAGCAAAATCCAGAGGCCTGAATATTTCCACAACTCGATCGTGGCGAAAATCCGGGAGTAATCACTGCAAGCATAGCTTCCAACGGCGTAAACAATACGATGCTAACTGTCAAATATCGAAAGTCTGGCCCTTGAATGCGATAAACTGGCTGGATGAAGGTACCGAGAGAGGCAGTGCACAGTACTAGTCACTTGAGATAGAACGGCCTCTGATTCATCGACAGTGCTTCTAGTGCAAGGCACCAACTTGCTCCCGCCGAGGGATCATCAACGGACGCCCATTCAAAACATTGGGCCTTAAACAACGTCAGTGCACCGCGAAAGCTAATATTGGATGTCGAACTCACCGAGGTTGTCCAGTGGTCCATAAGCGAACGTGGGCAGAATGTGTTACTACGATGAATCGACCGTCCTACGCGTAGGCTAACTCATGCCATCGTTGGACCAAGGATCTGTTACGAATTGTATCGGATAGGTTTTCTTTATACCGAGTAAAGGGGATTTGAGTGGTTGTCGAGGATTGATCGACAGAACAATCGAGTCCTGAGTCGGTGGAGGGTAAACAAAAAGTGCATGAGAGCTCAAGTAGAAGATTCTACCTTGACAGAAATTTGACTGGTGGAGAACCCAGGAACAGCGATGTCATTGCATCTAAGCACCCCATCCCAGTCGAGGGCGTCTATGCCATCGCCGAGAGAATGCCGTGGAAGTGGATGATGACTTGGAGACAAGGAGTGTAAAGGTTTCATCTTGCCCTCACCGATGCTGCGACTCCCCGTGGCATATTGTCCATAAATATTGACACTCGTTTGCCGGAGTAGATATACTCTGATGACTACGCCTTCGTTCCGCTGTCCAGTATCGCCTTGGTGGCCGTCCGACTCAAGGAAAGGAACAAGTGACATGGGGCTGCCCCGAATCTGTATATGGAATGGAATGGGATCTGAGAGCCCATAAACTTGCAGAGAGGGAATGAATAGCTAGAGGCATTGCATTTGTACTCGAGCGTGGATGATCAAAACATCTGGACGACTCACGAGACATTCGACTGGCGACAACTTTGAACCCTGCGTCATCGGAACGGTACACATCACTTCACGCCATTCTTCAGGTGACGATTTCACCGTGGATAGGAACGGTAAATCACTGGGAAGCATTGGCAGGTACGGTCTACTGCGAGGGCAGTACAGTAAAGGTATCGTGACACTGAGAGGGAGCCATTAACTTCAAAGGTCTTGGATTGTGCAAGCACAATGCTTACGCTTCATTCCCCTTTAAAAGGGAGCGCAAACTCCAGGGACGTGACAATTCGACCGTCAGAGAGTATGAACAAGTCACATGGGGTTCACCGTTTTCGAAAGTCGGTGGCAAGGCTCGTGCCTGACCTCGATCATCAAAAGTCTGAGGGAAAATAACCTCGAATGAGATTGTACGAGGACAACGCTGCGCATGAGAGGCACTCCACAACACGTAGGTCGTGGAGAGAAATGTAGAAGAGATAGGAGCTGGGGAAGCACGGAATAGAAGGTGGCCTTCCAGCTGAGAAGCGATAAGAAAGGTAATCGCACAACATACGGATCGATCCTTACCTTCAGTGTTACCGAGGATAAATCACTTGTATCTAAGTTGAGTGCTATTTCCCCCCGGATGAGCCCGTTGCGGCCGCAAATAGGGTACATGCTGCCGGGGTGCTGGTCCCTAAGAACAACGGAAAGATGGTCTGTTATTCTACGGTATATTCCAGTAGGGCGGGGCGCGACGCGACGAGCGAATTCGACAGTTTGTTCCCCCGGTAAGAGTTCAATCGAATAGTGTGGTGAGGCAGGAGAGGGTGTGTACGGAGGTATGGTTACGCTTCCCATCTTGTGCGATTCAGAACCGCTAGCCTGAACCGACGATGGAGAAGAATCAAACCACGAACGACTGGATAGGTCCATTGTTGAGTTAAGTGGCGATACCAAGGCTCCCTTTATACTTGTCCTTCAAAGTAAGTTAGATTTTTACTCGCCGTGTCATGTGCCAAATGACTCGGAAACACAGGAAATTCCATATATAACATCGTGGTATTCTTGCAAAGTGGCTTGATCACCGGTACTGCTCGGCAGTCCAGCAACGCCTCAGGTCAGGGCATCCCCCCATGATAGTCATGACTAGGTCTGACTCACTGCAATCATATGGCTCAACCAAAAACGACTAATGACTCACGTCACACCCGGGCCGGACCTGTTTGGATGACTGGATACTCACGCAGTCGGTAAGTAATATATATAAAAGTGACATGGGAAAGTAAAACCTATGCATCCGCGTCCAATTTGTCTCCCTTGGAAACCAGACTGGGACCAAGATCGACGACAGTGTAAAAGGAGAATGTTTTAACCTCAGGGGCCTTTGCTGTGCGAGACGGCGTGCCAGCACCATCCTCGGAAGGTAAAGGGTCATCAGACCTGTATGTGTATGATACCATCATGTTAAACTATAAATGCGACGAGTTAGCCCAAGATCGTCCAAAGGGTAAGACACAGACCTTGACATTGCCCTTAAAACCTGGCTTAATGTTTACCTCCCCTCCGACAACGGTCACGTTCGCCCTCCTCTCTAATACGCCTACGTTTTTGAGGCGACCACGTGGCTCCTTCTCCCTATGCCCCGTATCTCCAATCCCAAGCTCGTCATCCTCTACTCCAAACATCTCTTCGTCATCGTCATATTCCCATGCCTCTGCAAAAGCTGCAACAGAGAACGGCGTAGTTGGTAGTGACACTTGGTATGAACGTCCATCCGCAACTCTTTGGGGGGACAATCGCACTTGGATTGGATCATACAGTGGATTAGTCAGGGCAAGTTGGAAAGGGTTGGCGGTTCCTGCGTGTATAACACCACTCCTGGTATCTGTAGTGGAACTTGGAACCTTGCCTGCCACTCGCTTGGCTGCCAAGGGTTGAGGAAACCTGACAGTGATAGCGGGCAAGTAATTGGCCGCCACGAGTTTGATCTTATAACGCACGGACTGTGCCTTTTGCTCCGGTTTGATCAAAATGTGCCTGCATGTCGGACATCGTTTGGAGACTTTGGCGTGTAGGGGGATTCGATGTGGCCGCAGCTCGCTTGAACACCATTAATGAACAGGCACGGTTTCAGTTTGGCTGACGTTACCTAGACCGCAGTGGCGTCGTCCAGCTGTTTCCCCAGCGTTGTTCAACCTTGGCTACTTCTTCAACGGCTTCCATGTACCTGAGGAGTTCGACATCTGCATCATCCCCACTGCCACCGAGCTGACTGAAGATAGCAGTTTCCACCCTGCTCTTGTACTCGGGCATCTCATCCTTGTTTGTTGTTCGATCTCGGCCGGCTCGACTGCGACCAAGCGGATTATATTTGCCAATCCCAGGAATTTCGCGCGCAAGCGCAGCAGAGGCAGCGGCCGTGGCAGAGGATGTGTATAGGTGATGGGATGATGTTGCGGGCAGGTGCGACGAAGACGAAAGAGATGATGTGCGTAAAAAAGGCTCAAAGTGTTCTTTCAGACGTTCGAATTCCAATGCTTCCGGGGCGGAGTCCTCAAACTTTTGTAATTGCGCTGGAATATATCCCATCAACAACAGTGAGAAAGTTGTAGACAAATCATTGACCTGCCAGCCCAGTGGGTTTCTCAAACGTGATATTAACTTCGGCCGAGTCCCAGCGACAATGACTGCAATACAAGAAGTAGGGTGCCTCGCCGACATTACTGAGGGGCCCTGAAGTTCGGCCGTCGCCGTCATCTGGGGGGTCTGACGCTACCACAGATAGAGTGGAACGACATATGGGACAAGAAAAGCAATTACGTGCGCATCTGTAGGCGATGAGACTGGCTCTAAACCAGTCGGGGGACTCACCGGTTCTTTTCTGCCCTTACACTGGCACTAGGGACCTCGAATAAGCAGTTTGGGCAATAATATCCACTGACTTCGATAGAGACGCATCGATTGCATCGGACAGCATCGCATTCTTCGCAGAAGTAAAGGTTGTGCAATGGATGGAAGCTTGCGGAGGACGACGCTAGGGTGGGTGGTGGTGGTGCCTGCAAGTTTGATCCAGACGTGCAAGGGCAGTAATATTGGATACTTGGCCATGCCATGACGGAATCGGACAACTGCGGACAAGAAAACAAGTACACAATCTGCGCGGAAATTCTGCAGGCTACAAGTACATCTTTATATTACACGGGACGAAACGGCGGTCTGCCGTTCTTAAACATTGTACACGATCCTCGCACCAATCCAGGGATACGGATAGTTGTGTTGGTACCAGTTGCGCACGCTACGCCTCTCAGCGATCCGCGGAATTGTGGCGTAAGATCCCCCAAGCTATGGGTACAAAATGAATAGATCAGAACGAAAGAATAATTTGAAACAACATACCACGACTTGGTGACAACCGTCAAAGAAATCGGCAGAGTACCTAATGACTACAATCACCGACTGTGCCTGCAAAAGAAACAAAGGTGCTTACCCTGGGTACAGCCGAGATGGTACAAAGCCCTCATACTTGTCAAACACAGTCGAAGTCCATTCCCACACCCCACCGTTGTGTCCTTGGCCACCGCATTTCTCTATGCCGGTTGTGGCACTAAACCATGTCAGTATGTAGTTCCATCCATGCAACCGTACGCGGGTCACGTACGGGACAGGATGCCAGTTCCGAAACCCGATATTCGCACCGCCCTCGTAACCACACGTAAACTTATCCATGAACACTCGAAGTTCTGGTTCAGTGGGGAGTCGGCCGCCTTTGACGCTTGCGTACACGGATAAATTATCGTAGGAGGTGAGAACGGGCCAGTCCCAAGCAATATTCATCGAGACGGGACCGTAGAGCGTACGAACTTCAATCTCTCCATCTTCGTGTTCCACCCAAGTGGCGGGGAACTCCACTTTATCCTTACCGATCCCAATGTAGAACACGAAGAATTCGCCGTTGGTAACAGGCCTCCAGGAAATTCTGAAGGCGTCGACGGGAACCTGCCGGGCTGGGCTCTCATTGTCCCAGCCAAAAACATGCCCGTCTAAATCCAATGGTTGAAGTATATCGTCTGCTTCTATGTCGTCAATGCCGAGAGTAACAGTGGAAGCTTCGATGACGGCGGTAGGAGAAGGCGGCTTGGGGATATTCTTCCACAACGCAAGCAATGACTCCCATGGAGGTGCCGTGAAGCCTTGTGGTGCGATTGTTCCGCTCCCAGCGCGCTGTAGAAGCATATACAATAAAGTCTGACCACAGGTCAGCGCGATATTCAAGGATCAGCGGAAACGTAAAAACCTCGGTGTGCATCCCCTCGTGTTCGTATGTCATGAAAAGCACTCGGGCGATCTTCCTCGTCAGTGGGATAGTGTCATTGGATATATTCGTATACAGATTCATAAGTCGCTCGCGTACTCTTTCCTTGAAGGAGAGTATGCTATCGAGGGATGGCCAATCTTCGTCATTTTGCGGAACTGCAGAATGGGCCTGACAAGATGATTGGCTCCTAGCATAGAAACAACGGACAAGAGACAAACATGACATTGTGCTGGATCATCCACATTGGGGTCGATGCCTCGCTATTTGCGGACAGTATTCCTCAGAACTGTCCAACAGAAGACAGGATGACTTACTTCGAAAATATACTGAGTTGTAAAATTTGAGTGAAGGTCAAGACAGAAATGGAAGCACGAAACCAACCTTGAACTCTTCGGGTTGAGTATGAGGTTCCTGCAACAGTCGAGAGAGATGGATATCCAAGAATGTAGGAATATGACCAAGATAGAACAGGCAAATATGACGCAAGTCAATAGGCTTCTCGAAAAGCATGGACGACGGGATCATCCGAAGGGTGACGAAATCCCATGCGTTCCACAAGGCTTCCCAATCTTGAATGCTCGGAACACCAAACTTTTTATTGATGATTTTCTCAGTGGGAGTGGCAGGTGACGACAGCAAAGGAAAGATAAAGGGTGGACGCTCTAGTAACCATAAGGAGTAGCGTGACGTGGAGTCAGCCCAGCGCTGGATAGGTCGCAAGTTGGCATCAGTGAACAAAGTGTAAGCATCACTCTCCGAGTACTAATGAAGAAAGGATGAGAGTCCGGGACACAATATCACATAAAATTCTACCTTGAGAGACTGCTCGACCTGGACGTGTTCATCCTTGGAAAAATAAATCTCCTCCTTGGTGCCTGGGACGGTAATGCAATGGGGGCGTAAGCACTTGTAGAAGGCCCGGTGGGCACCTAATTCAGCGTGAACAAAACAGCCACAATCTGTGCTTTGGATACGCTTACGGCTTCCTTCATCATAGTAATTGATATATTCCCAATCACCAAGGTCAAAGAGTTCGGAATCACCGAGCGCGGTTCCGGCTGCTCTCAGACCGTTCATAATAAAGTGTTTAGTAAGACCTTTAGGGTCGTTGTAAGCGAGCTCGATTTCCTGCAGGTCGTTATTCTGGTCTAAACCGAGCAGAATGGTGTCTCCAAGGCCAGCGCGCAACGGCAATGAGCGAAGAAACTTGGCATCTTCTTCCCGCATAAAATTGCCAACAGAAGAGCCTAGGAACAGAAGGTGAAGTTGCGTGGATACTGAGGACGGCTTTATCGCGTCGGGACCTTGGAAAACATCATTAGGAGGAGTCACAGACGGTTCAGGGAGTGGGTTTCGATTCTCGGGTCGATCGCCACTATCCGCATGAACAGCGTTGTTGGTGTACTGTAAGCCTCCTTGTCGTATAAAGGCGATGCCGTTTTCATAAGTGCCGAGCATCCCTTTCGCCTCAATTTTCCCCTGGATAGTCAGGCCCACTTCGGAACCGAGCAACTGAAGCAGGGTTCGTTCAATCTCCCGTTCTTCGAGATCAAGTGCAAAGTATGTCGCAGAAGGGATGGCGGTGGTTTTCGACACTAAGCTCGCAAGAGCGCAGAGTATGAGCGAGGTTTTTCTGAGGGCACTGTAGGACGTATCAGCGTACTGAAAATGCTGGAGGGAGCAACGAATCGGCAACAGAAACCTAGTGACTTACCCCGCGCCCAACTCCAACACAATCGGAGGCGACATGATTTCACCACTCGTCAGCGAACGGCTATGCATGGTTTGCACGATTTCGGAAGCATGCTTGAGGAGGATCTCTTCCTCGGCAGCAAACAAGTAGTACTCTGGCGCGTCTGTGGTAATTTCATCATACAGTCTGAGACCACGCTCGTTGTATAAGAGCAAGGTGGGTAATGTCTTGGCGCCTAAAGGAGCTGTAAGACCCCTGATGATCAGGCCAACGACATCGCAATCAGAGTTATCCGTGCGGTCGCGGTAGTCTCGAATATCAAGAATGGGAACTGCGGCAGTTGCGTCGCCCATGGTCGACTGGGAAAAGAAGCTACGAGACTGCGGGCAGTGAGAATGACCGGTCCCCCTTTTATTCCTCGACCTTTAAGGGTTCAATGCCAGCTGTCGAACTGGCAACCTTGACGGCGCCGCTGAGTAAGCCAAACCCCAAACAAGCCTCGGACAAGCCGAGAAAACCAGGAAGAATTGATCCCAGTTAGCTCCGAAAATGTGAATGGAATGCATCTTACGGTAAGGAACTCATTGTTGCCATAAAGAACGACTTCCGTTGAAGAGGTTAGGAGGCTAAGCACCTCAGTCGTGGGAGTCAGTGGTACGGTGTCGCGCGTAGGGTCGTACTACGCTGGCGGCTGACGAAGATGATGAAGGCTATGGCGGGTATGTCATCAGGGTTCATCCGAAACAAGTGGATAGATCTTACTACGCACCCAACGCGTTCGGTGAGCAGTGGTGAGATCATGATGGATAGGTAACTGCAAACTCGGATCTAGAGTCTTATATTATACCTGAGCGCTGTGCATTGACAATAATCACGCAAGGATGGCGACATGCAACTTGCACGCATTAGGGATCTCGTTTATCTCGACACTTCGGAGGCAACGGCGCGAGCACACCAAAACTACGGTACAATGACACCAATCTGAGTTGGAAAACCCTGTTGCGCCCATTAATTGACTTTCGGTACTAATCGGCTGTTCTCACCTTCACTCCACACTCGAGTTCGGGTCTCTGCAGGTTTGAGGTTGACTCTGCGACAACAACATCAAACAGAAAATGATTACACAGCCACAATTACCCCTGTAGTGTCGGAACTTGAAAACAACCAAAGCTTAGTCAGCCAGAGGCACTTTCTCCGTTGCCCTCAACATTGACGATGAGCGCGTTCGTTCCCCCACCGCCGGGCATGCCGCCACCACCACCAGGCATGCCACCACCACCTGGTTTTGGTCAGCAAGTTTCCTCTCGCATGCCTCCGGAAATGCTTGCCCAGAAGTCCCAAAAGTGGGTTTCAATGCAAAAGAAACGCTATGGCGAGAAACGCAAAGGTGGTTATGTTGACATGGGAAAGCAGGTGCGAACGATTTCGTCTGCTTGGTCTTGTCTCTAATAAGTGTTGTAGGATCTGCCTCCCGAACACGTCCGTAAAATTATCAAGGACCACGGGGACATGAGCAACA
Source organism: Tubosaeta brunneosetosa (assembly GCA_038094275.1). Taxonomy (NCBI): domain Eukaryota; kingdom Fungi; phylum Basidiomycota; class Agaricomycetes; order Boletales; family Boletaceae; genus Tubosaeta; species Tubosaeta brunneosetosa. The sequence goes on from JBBPTV010000143.1 coordinate 34,635, forward strand.
GAAAGTTCCGCAATGACAAGCGTGTTCACCTGGGCGCGCTCAAGTATGTACCCCACGCGGTCATGAAACTTCTTGAAAATATTCCGTACCCCTGGGAGCAAGTTCGTGAAGTCCCTGTTCTCTATCACATCACTGGCGCCATCACCTTCGTGAACGAAATACCTCGCGTCATCGAACCTGTTTATCATGCACAGTGGAGTACCATGTGGCTTGCAATGCGCAGAGAAAAACGCGACCGTAGACATTTCAAGCGTATGCGCTTCCCTCCCTTTGACGATGAAGAACCACCTCTCGATTATGGTGATAACGTTCTGGATGTCGAACCTTTGGAGGCGATCCAGTTGGAGCTGGATTCTGACGAAGATGCTCCAATTATCGACTGGTTTTATGATCCCAAACCGCGTGTTGATACTCCTGCAGTCAACGGTTCCTCGTACCGCTACTGGTCCCTCACTCTACCTGTCATGGCAAACCTTTATCGTCTTGGGCGCACTCTGTTATCGGACCGTCCGGATAGCAATGCAAGTTACTTGTTTGACAAGAAGTCGTTCTTCACTGCTAAGGCGCTCAACATGGCTATTCCGGGGGGACCTAAATTTGAGCCGCTATACCGTGACATGGACACGTTTGACGAAGATTGGAACGAGTTTAATGACATCGGCAAGGTGATCATCCGCAATCAGGTCCGCACCGAGTACAAAGTTGCCTTTCCACACCTGTATAACTCCTTACCTCGGTCGGTCCACTTATCCCCTTACCACGTACCAAAAAACGTCTATATTCGGACGGATGATCCAGACTTGCCTGCGTTCTACTTCGATCCTCTTATTAACCCTATTAGCTTGCGAGGGGCAACCCCCAAAAACGCACCTCTCGTCTCACACGAGGATAGAATCTTTGGTCCAAATGGCGCTGACGAAGATGACTGGGAGCTCCCTGAAGGAGTGCAACCGTTTTTGGAGGAAATGTCCCTCGAAAACGATCTTACAGCAGATGCTATTGCACTGTGGTGGGCTCCGGATCCATACAATCGTCGATCTGGACGCATGAGACGCGCACAGGATGTGCCATTGGTGAAGAATTGGTATCTCGAGCACTGTCCTCCCAATCAGCCCGTCAAAGTTCGCGTCTCGTACCAAAAGCTACTCAAGTGTTATGTCTTAAACGAACTCAAGAGTCGCCCAGAAAAGGCGATGACGAAGAAGAACTTGTTCCGACAGCTGAAGGCCACGAAGTTTTTCCAGACTACGAGGCTTGATTGGGTAGAAGCTGGTTTGCAAGTTTGTAGGCAAGGTTACAACATGCTCAATTTATTGATTCATCGCAAGGTGACTTACACCTCGAAATGTTATGTAGTGCTCAACTAATCTCTATCGTAGAACCTGAACTATCTTCACCTTGACTATAACATGAACTTGAAGCCCGTCAAGACGCTTACAACCAAGGAACGCAAGAAATCTCGCTTCGGAAATGCTTTCCATCTGTGCCGTGAAATCTTGAGGCTCACCAAGCTTGTCGTTGATGCGCATGTTCAGTTTCGGCTTGGAAATGTCGATGCCTTTCAGCTTGCCGACGCCTTGCAATATATCTTCGCCCATATCGGTGCTCTCACTGGGATGTACCGCTACAAGTACAAGGTTGGGCGTTCTACGATTCATTGTGTCCTGGTTGGCTTATTTGTTTCAGCTGATGAGGCAGGTGCGCATGACCAAAGACCTAAAACATTTGATTTACTATCGCTTCAACACGGGCCCCGTGGGAAAGGGTCCTGGTTGTGGTTTCTGGGCACCTGGCTGGCGAGTCTGGTTATTCTTCATGCGTGGAATTGTTCCTCTTCTCGAACGGTGGCTCGGGAACCTTCTTGCTCGTCAATTCGAGGGTCGTAATAGCAAGGGCATCGCGAAAACTGTCACAAAACAGCGTGTGGAGTCACACTACGACCTTGAACTGCGTGCGGCTGTGATGCATGATATTTTGGACATGATGCCAGAATCTATCAAGCAGAACAAAGCTAAAACGATTCTGCAACATCTATCTGAAGCTTGGCGGTGTTGGAAGGCAAATATTCCCTGGAAGGTGCCGGGAATGCCGACGGCCATCGAAAACATTATCCTGCGCTACATCAAGAGCAAGGCCGATTGGTGGTGCTCGTAGGTCTTGTCTCCTCAGGGGAAATGTTATCGTAACGTTTGGTTTCTTCTAGTGTGGCGCACTATAATCGCGAACGCATTCGGCGTGGTGCTACAGTCGACAAGGCAGTGGTGAAGAAAAATTTGGGTCGTCTCACTCGTGGGTAGTGTATTTCCTAATGGTGTCATACGTCTAATGGTCAGTTAGGTCTGTACCTCAAGGCTGAACAGGAACGACAGCACGGTTACCTCAAGGATGGTCCTTATATCAGTGCAGAAGAGGCCGTCGCCATTTACACTGCCACTGTTCATTGGTTAGAGAGTCGCAAGTTCGCCCCTATTCCATTCCCGTTGAGTCATTCCTTTCTTGATTGGCGACTTCCCCTCACAAAGGATATAGACCTTTATCGTACAAACATGACACAAAACTTTTGGTCCTGGCGCTGGAGAAGCTGAAGGAAGCTTATTCCGTCAAAGGGCGACTCAACCAATCGCAGCGTGAAGAACTCGCTCTCATTGAACAAGCATATGACAACCCTCATGAATGTGAGTCACTCTGTAGGTGTTGGGACATTGCGTCTTAGACAACCTTAGGTCTATCGCGCATTAAACGTCTGTTGCTCACGCAACGTGCCTTCAAAGAGGCGGGTATCGAATTTTTTGACACTTACGACAAGTTGATCCCCTGCTACGACATCGAACCGGTAGAAAAAATCACTGATGCTGTAAGGGTGCCTTTGTTATGCCTTTGATTACTGACGTGTTGTACAGTACCTCGATCAATTTCTGTTTTTCGAAGCGGACAAGAGAGGGTTGTTCCCCGCTTGGATCAAGCCCGCTGATACTGAGCCGCCGCCTCTCCTCGTGTATAAGTGGTGTCAAGGCATCAATAATCTCACTGACATCTGGGAGACTGGCGAGGGCGAGTGCAATGTCATGATGGAGACAGTATTTTCCAAGGTGTATGAAAAAATCGATTTGACGCTTCTTAATCGTCTTCTTCGTCTAATCTTGGACCACAATCTGGCGGACTACATAACTGCGAAGAACAACACCGGTATGCCCCATCTACGCGTCGTAGCGGTCGATGTTAATATTTTCTAAATAGTTCTGACTTATAAAGACATGGCACACACCAACGCGTATGGTCTCATTCGTGGTCTCCAATTTTCCGCCTTCGTTTTCCAATATTATGGTCTTGTGCTTGATCTTCTGATCCTTGGGTTGCAAAGGGCCAGTGAAATGGCCGGACCTCCTCAGATGCCGAACAACTTCTTGCAGTATCGCGATTCTGCAACCGAAACCCGACATCCAATTCGACTATATTCCCGTTATGTCGACAGGCTACATATTCTTTTCCGTTTCACAGCTGACGAGGCTCGAGATCTCATTCAACGTTACTTGAGCGCTAACCCGGATCCGACGAACAACAATGTCATCGGTTACAACAACAAGCGCTGTTGGCCCCGTGACTGCCGAATGCGGCTCATCAAGCACGACGTGAATCTCGGCAGAGCGGTCTTCTGGAACGTGAAGCAGAGTTTACCCAGGTCCTTGACGACTATCGAATGGGAAGATTCGTTTGTCAGCGTCTACTCCCAGAATAATCCTCAACTACTGTTTTCCATGTGCGGATTTGAGGTCCGCATACTGCCAAAAATCAGGACAATGGGCGGAGAGCAGTTCTCACTGAAGGATGCGGTTTGGAACCTTACCAATGAACAGACCAAGGAACGCACAGCACAAGCGTTCCTTCGCGTTTCAGATGAAGGTGCGTTTATCCGTCATCGACCTTTCCTTTAGGTTGCTGAGGTCGTGCTTGTCCGTAGGCGTCCAGCAATTTAATAATCGCGTCCGACAGGTGCTGATGAGTTCCGGTTCAACAACTTTTTCCAAGATCGTCAATAAGTGGAATACCGCCCTTATCGGTCTCATGACCTACTATCGAGAGGCGGTTATTCACACAAACGAGTTACTTGACGCGTTGGTGAAGGCAGAGAACAAGATCCAGACGCGGGTAAAAATTGGCCTGAACAGTAAAATGCCCTCCCGCTTCCCTCCAGTTGTGTTCTACACGCCCAAGGAACTCGGTGGTCTTGGGATGTTATCCATGGGTCATGTCTTGATCCCTCAGAGTGACCTTCGCTGGTCAAAGCAAACTGACGTTGGAGTCACGCACTTCCGTGCTGGCATGTCCCATGAAGAAGACCAGCTTATTCCTAACTTGTACCGCTATCTTCAACCATGGGAAGCCGAGTTCTTGGATTCTGCACGGGTCTGGTCAGAATACTCGATGAAACGAAAGGAGGCAAACGCCCAGAACCGTCGTCTGACTCTGGAGGATCTCGAAGACAGCTGGGACAGAGGTATTCCTCGTATTAACACCTTATTCCAAAAAGACCGGCATACGTAAGTCTACAGATGCAGCGCCTTTTCACTTGCTGACGACTTCCCTAAAGCTTGGCATATGATCGTGGTTGGCGCGTACGCACTGACTGGAAGCAATATCAGTTGTTGAAGCAGTGCGTGGCCCTCCTTCCCATCCGTTCATTCAGCTAACTTTGCACAGCAATCCCTTCTGGTGGACTTCGCAGAGGCACGACGGGAAACTGTGGCAACTCAACAATTACCGGGTCGATGTTATTGCTGCTCTTGGTGGTGTTGAAGGGATTCTGGAGCATACGTTGTTCAAAGGCACCTATTTCCCCACATGGGAAGGTCTCTTCTGGGAGAAAGCGTCTGGATTCGAGGAATCGATGCGATACAAGAAACTCACGAATGCCCAGCGATCTGGTCTGAACCAAATCCCCAACCGTCGTTTCACATTATGGTGGAGTCCAACAATCAATCGCGCGAACGTTTATGTTGGTTTCCAGGTCCAACTGGACTTGACTGGTATCTTTATGCATGGCAAGATTCCTACGTTGAAAATCAGCTTAATCCAGATTTTCCGTGCGCATTTGTGGCAGAAGAGTGAGTTTTCGTAATGCCTGATTGTTTCCTTTAACGACCGTTTCCAGTTCATGAGAGTGTCGTCATGGACCTGTGTCAGGTATTCGACCAGGAACTGGAGCCCTTGCAGATCGAGACAGTCCAGAAAGAGACCATCCACCCTCGCAAGAGTTATAAGATGAATTCGTCTTGCGCTGATATCCTGCTGTTTTCTGCCTACAAATGGAATATCACCCGCCCCTCCCTTGTGACCGACGTGGGTCCTCATTTTATTGAAGCCTGGGTAAGGCTCATTTCTTTGATATAGAATAAGGACGTCTTGGATGGGACTACAAGCAACAAGTACTGGATCGATGTACAACTTCGGTGGGGTGACTTTGATTCCCATGATATCGAGCGCTATACGCGTGCAAAGTTCTTGGACTACGTAAGTAATTATGATCTAGTATCATTGACTTTGGCTCATGTGACACCCAGGTATCTGACTCGATGAGCATTTATCCGTCGCCCACTGGTGTCATGATTGGCATGGACCTGGCGTACAATTTGTGGTCGGCATACGGCAATTGGTTCCCCGGAATGAAGCCCCTCATTCAACAAGCAATGGCCAAGATCATGAAAGCGAATCCAGCCTGTCATGTCCTGCGCGAACGCATACGCAAAGGTCTTCAACTATACTCTTCAGAGCCAACGGAACCGTATTTGAACAGCCAGAATTACTCGGAACTCTTTTCCAACCAGATCATTTGTGCGTGCGTCTTGCTCAGGATATCAAGCACTGTTCACCCCCAACATAGGGTTTGTGGACGATACAAATGTCTACCGGGTCACGATTCACAAAACTTTCGAGGGCAACTTGACTACGAAACCCATTAGTCAGTAGTCTCTTTTCCTTGGCACGATCGTGGCTCATTTCTTGAACCAGACGGTGCTATCTTTATTTTCAATCCACGATCGGGACAACTCTTCTTGAAGATCATCCACACCAGCGTGTGGGCGGGTCAGAAGCGTTTGGGTCAGCTCGCGAAATGGAAAACGGCCGAAGAAGTAGCAGCTCTAGTTCGCTCTTTGCCTGTTGAGGAACAGCCCAAACAAGTCATTGTCACCCGCAAGGGAATGTTGGGTACATACCAATGTTTGCTGTGCGCAAAAACGCTGCTCACCTTACTCCTTAGATCCGCTTGAGGTGCACTTGCTAGACTTCCCGAACATCGTCATCAAGGGTAGTGAACTTCAGCTTCCCTTCCAAGCATGCATGAAAATGGAAAAATTCGGCGACCTGATCCTTGTAAGCCCTTCTTTTTTTTTTTTTGTAAGCCCACGTCCTAAACAAGAGTCTTTTTAGCGCGCCACACAACCCCAAATGGTGCTCTTCAGTTTATATGGTATGGTTGAATTCCGTTTGATGACGCTGATCCTAAACGTTCAACAGATGACTGGCTGAAATCAATCTCCAGTTATACTGCTTTCTCTCGTCTTATTCTTCTGTTACGTGGATTGCACGTCAACAACGAGAAAGCCAAGATTATCCTTCACCCTGACAAGTCCACAATAACGGAGCCCCATTTCGTGTGGCCAACCTTGACAGATGACGAATGGATCAAGGTTGAGGTTGCTATGAAAGACCTCATTTTGGCTGTAAGCGA